>JBAHVQ010000392.1:139536-161802 GCA_036872915.1 Nanipora kamurai | reverse complement strand
ATTAGGTTAATCCAGGATTAGTGAAAACTTTGTACATGAAATACTTCTAACGTAGGAAAGGAGGTTTAAACTTTGTTGCACAGATATCATATAAATCTAAAAAGGTTTTCTCCTGGAAAGTTTGAACGAAAATCACTGAGCAAAACAAGCCAAACAAAACTGCCGATTAATTTTAACCCACGATTAGCGGTAATCGTTCTTTGAACAACTGGACCCTGATGGTTGACTTAATCGTGATTGAGTTTTATACAACCGTGCCCTGGTGTGTTAAAATACGCTTAGTCTGCTTATTTGATAATCTAGGATTGCGCCTATGCTTCTTTGCAGGCTAACTTCTCTTTTAAAGTGTAAGTGAAGCGAAAATTAATTTTTTCTTATTCGAAAGAACTCTTGGAATTATTCTTAAACATATTTTACACTTTTTCCACATCTCACTTCGTTAGAGTAACCGAGATTTGTTTGATATTCAAATAACAGCTTGCATACATCTCAGCGCATGAGTTACTGACAAACCACTCATACCTTTTAAATTATTTTGTCATGAGACA
Organism: Nanipora kamurai; assembly: GCA_036872915.1. Classification (NCBI taxonomy): domain Eukaryota; kingdom Metazoa; phylum Cnidaria; class Anthozoa; order Scleralcyonacea; family Helioporidae; genus Nanipora; species Nanipora kamurai. The sequence continues at coordinate 161,254 of JBAHVQ010000392.1, read as the reverse complement.
AACACACCTTAATTGTTTCTTGTGACTTGGTTTAATAACTTAACGATATTCCTAATTTCACAACTTTCATACTGACGCAACTACCTGTCCTTAAATTGACCACTCCAGAAACCACAGAAGGACTGGTTTCTGGGTGACTAGCGGTAGCTATGATTGGTTGATGATTGAATTTGTAAACTTTCGCCCAACGGTAGCTCAGGTAACCTAGAACTCAGTCTTTTTTCCAGTGTTCCTAGGGTGGTCAATATTACTTCACAAATTCTACTTTAGATAAATATTTAAGACAAGTATTTATTATTATTATTATTATTATTATTATTATTATTTTGTTCTCGCACATTGGATTTCCAATGGAACTTTAGTACTTGGTGACAACAAGTCTCCTCAAACTTCTAGGACCTTCCTAAGAATCCTTGCCGTGTTCAGAATCACTTTTCTGAAGCTCGTCTATCTTGGTCTCTATACCAATGTTCTCTAGTCTCCTCTTTAAATCCTTTGGAACTGTTCCAAATGTTCCGATTACAATAGGAATTACTACGCTACGTCCCTAAAGCGTTTTTTGATTTGCTGACAATAAGTGAACCAATTCCTATTTTCTCCCCTTTGACTCGGCTTAAAAATTTAATCACCTCTTTCGTTTGTTAAGTTCTGTTCCATAATGTAGAAGAAAACGTCTTTGTAAACATCTATAACCCTTTACCAACATTGGTAGTATTTCATCCACACAGTTATCACTAATACTAGATTAAGCTAATCGCCTTTTGGAGAACCGAGCTCTGACGTTGATGTTCAAAACAGGCCTTTCGAATACCTTCGGTTATCATGGCAGACCGCATTCCAAAGAAGATATCGCCGAATTAACTTCTATTGCCGAGACGTTCCAACGGCGAAAGCCCTGATCGAATTTGAATTTTGTCCCGTCTGGAGCTCAGAGTTTTTCTGAGTCCATGGCGTTCCACAGATTGATGAGCAAAAATTTCCTAAGGCATTTAACGAATTCTTTTCAACTGGAACCAGGTTTTTCTGATTCCGGTGATGGATCATCCCAGAACCCTCCTTTGCGGGACGCGGCGAAGGCTCTGGAACGATATTTAACAGCAACATAAGCAACCTACCACACCTCCATATTGCACGCCAAGTGGTTCAATCTTTACCTATTTCTCTCCACGAATAAAATATTCAAGAAGCAACAAACAAAAAAAATATTTTACATTCTTTATTACTGATGCAAACATTTTGCTGGTAACGCAGCGATGAATTAAGAATATGTGATTTGATTAACGTTTTATGTAAAAGGCCAAATCATACTCTTGAAAATAAAAGATTAGTTCGTCCACTAACTTCATTATGAACGACTTGAAACGTTCGCATCTGGGAGAATATCATGTTAATTGACTAAATTTAACTTAACCAACCGAAGCAGGTAAAGCTGCTCCAAAAATACTAATGATATTAACAAAGCCAAATGGTAGATCATTTAGTGCGAAAAATAAAATAAATAATTTTCTTCATGTTATAAAAAGTTTTTTGTTGCAACCCAAATCGCCGTCAAGTTAAACGTACCATTTCTACCATTTCAGCAGGTTTAATTTCAGATTTTTCAGCGTCTTTTCCTCCTTTATTTCAAAGGTGAAGTCTTCCACTGAATAAATTATTGATAAATCTGTTCAATTGATTTTTCTTATCAATAATTTTAATCAACATTAATGAATTGTTTGTTGTAAACAACTTTTCGACCAATAAATTCTTTGAAATGTTTAATGCCTCGGTGGTGGCGGCGGCGGCGGTGGGGCACCTCTTGACGGTGCGGGAGGCGCTGGAGGAAGACCTGAAGCTCTGCTGGCTCCCGAGGGAGGAGGTGGAGGTGCTCGTTGAACGCCAACTGAAAATAAACATAAGAAACATTCAAGAAAAACGAATGAGTAGTCAGAACTAACACGCTAAGCATGTGCAAAGCCCAAAGTAACCGAGGTTTAAAACTTTAGAATAATTTATCCTGATACCATTCTTCAGCAAATCCTATTTTATAACTATGTTAACTATGTTAAGCTTGTGGAACACCACGTTTTATTTTACGGCTAAACTTTCGACCTGTTGACTCAACAGGAATGATAGTTGACTCATTCAGGTAGAGAATAATAATGTTGGATGTCACTCCGAGTGACGAACCATACTGGACAAGTAGAGAAAACTACTTGGCCAGGCAGGGATTCGAATCTGCGACTGTCGGTTTACTAGTCCAAAACTCTACCAAGTGAGCTACAAGTGAAGTTGGGAGGTGGTCCTTGATATCGACCTGAGTTCATTCTTCTACATAAGCTATTTAAAATCAGATGGGACTTAAATGTCCCGATATTGAGGAAACTAGTATATGTCTCGAAATATCAAGAGCCCAAGTAACACCATTTCGCGACCAGCTCCCAACTTGACCGGTAGTAGCTCAGTTGGTAGAGAGTCGGCCTTGTAAACCGAAGGTCGCGGGTTCGAATCCCTGCTGGGCCAAGCAGCGTCTTCTCTACTTGTCCAGTATGGTTCGTCACTCGGAGTGAAATCCAACATTATTGTCGAATTCAGTCCAGAACAATTTAGTTGTTCAAATTTTATTCGACGGAACTGCGTCCCATGTGTCGACTAAATTCGATTGTTTCAACTAAATTCTTGTCACTCCCGTTAACCGTCAGACGAATAATTCGTTAAAAATGTGTGTCAAGTTCAACAACGTGTAATATCAGAATTTAACGAAAACAAATCTAATGAATAAATTTGGGTATCTTTAAAGCACGACGAGGAATGTTAGATCTAACTTGAAACTCTAATTTACACTCAAAATTAACCATAATTAATTTGATCCAAATTAGATTCGACAGTTATGCATTGGTTAGTTCTGGCCCACCAAAATACACTGAAATAAAACGAAATAGCCTTGAATTCCCCGACGCAGGGTTGTATTTCCATTGCTCTCAAAAAAGTGTCACTCAATTCTCGATCTACATTGCTTAACCGACATTTTCACATTTTTACAATAGAATGCTATCTCCATGTTTTTGTCGTTTTAATGTACAAGCACTGTGGCTGATAATGAGCTGAAAAAACCCGAGGATGAGTTTTGAAACGACAGATTCACACGCAAATGCATTGTGACCGAAAAGATAGGCATCGAAACCCAATGATTACGTTTAATATCGTCATATGATCTACACACTAGACAGTCGTCGTGGTCGAGCAACAACTTCTGTGCGTTTTGGTCGCACGTCTAAAGATCGATTTCCATCAAGGCGAATTTGATCGCGCAGTCAAAATCGCTTTGATCAAAATGAGCGTTAGTTTCGTTTGCCTAAGCAGTCGAGCAAACTCCGACTCTGGAAGACTTTGGCGCGTTCAGATACCATCACTAAATTATGATGCAGTTTGCTTAATGCGGATTTCGATCAAGTCGATTTTGATCGCGCGAACAAATTCGTTTGGATGGAAGTCAAGCCCAAGTCATTAGAGATTCCCGAGTCATTAGAAACTGGGAGGCAATAAATAGTTTATCACTGAACGAAATCATGACATAACTGATAGCACCGCGATCTCTGACTGTCGTTTTACTTCTTCTTATAAGCTTTAAGCAATTTTAATCTAAGCTTTGATTAAAAAAAACAACTTGTAGCTTTCCACGTTCTCGGTGTTAATGTCCGAGGGGAAACGTAAAAATGCCTCAGTAACGTCGGACTAAGAGCAACAAAGACGTCAATTTTGGAACTAAATATGATTCGCTTCTCCGTATTCACCCTACTGTGAAAATAAGTCGTCATTGACGCTTCCGTAGTATTTGTTGGACCAGCCGTGTATGCACTTGTCAATTTCGGTCATCTTTACATAGCAGACAGGAGCTCAGCAATATCCCACAGCTTCAACGTCATAGACAAATGTGGGAACTTAGTGTTATCAGATGGCAAGTGGACATTCGTCAAACTCGTTTCTCAGAAAAACGATTTCTGACGGGGATCGAGCCATAATCGTTTGATGACCGGATAGCGTGTTAAGATGCTGGTTCGACATATGTGCTGCCCAAGCGGTAGCTACGATATAATGTAAATAAACGATTTGAATGTTACGAATAAATTTTGTGCATTTGAGGGCTTGGTGTTATTACGGATATGAGTAGGTTTGCCTAGCTAGTTGTGAGATCGATGAACGTCCTCATACTATCCCACAGCTTACCTTTTTCTCTATTTTTATTTTTACTAGGGTACGTCTTTGAAAAATCTTTATACGGTTCGGGAGGAGGTATATCTGTGCTAAAATTAAATCTTTTTTCAAACTCATCTGTCAAGATAAATAGAACAACACATTAGAAAAGTGTAAGATTGGCACAAAAAGTAAACCAATCAAAGCATCAATAAGCTGATGTCTAAATAGGTAGTTTTAATATTATAAGACAAAAGATAACAGAGTCGAGTATGTGGATAAATCGTTGCATAACCCAACAGTCGAAAATTTAAATACTAAAGGATTAATTACTCAAAATTTGCACGGTTTTACAGCAGGGTACAAGCGAGGGAGTGAACTGAACTAATTAACTTCCTCTACTAAAAACTGACATTTAGGTACAAACGTAAACGACAAAATGTCTATGTTAAATGAAAAACTAACTAGAAATTCACAAGGCTGCTGTTCCTGCAGTCCTTCCAAAACAATATTAGCACATTATTCGATTATTATATCTATTTATTATAATACTTTGCCACATCACGCGCGCCAAAATCCACTTTTCTAACTACGGATATTTTATCCACATTCCAAAAAACATCGTTTCGAAACGAAATTCGAACAGGAGGTAAGTTGCCATGTTGACTAGTTGACATTGTACACTAACGAATGCATGGCCAGAGTGTGCCTCGCTTTCACGTTGAATTTAGTGAGCTCGTAACACTTCCCATGGTAACTTCCTAAATCGGAGGCCGAACAAGATAAAATAGCTGGAAAGACCATGTTGAAATAAGTTATTCTGCCAAGTTTGAAATTATAACGTTGGAGGGCATATGCTTGCCCTCCAAGGAAAATCCCCGTTGAAATCCTTATAAACCCCAAAAGCTTTCGGCGAACGTAACTTCTCGAATGTTCATTCCACTCGTATCAAACTTGGCACAATTACTGATTTCAATACGCTCTATACAGTCATCATAAATTTTTTTGACTGCTACGAAGCCTTAAAATGTCAAGCACCCAACGACAAACTAGCGGAGAATTCTGACAGTAACAATAAAGTTCTCCAATCCCGATACCTGATGAATACCTTCCGTAAAGGAGATTAAAGATTAAATGTCTCCGAAAACCGGAGGAAGAGTTGGTGGAAGTAATAAATTCGCAAACCCGATCTATACGGGATTTTTAGGTGACTCAACTTAGTCCTTTGTTCGTCGCCCTTCTCTTGGACATAACTCTGGAAAGGTTACATGCCGTTATTCATAGTTGGGCAGAGAAAGAAAGCGATAATAGAAGTTAAAGCAGGCAGAGTCATATAAAGTCGTTTTCCTCTTTTCATGAGTACTGGAAAACCACCTTTAAATTTCAGTTTTGTTTGGTAAGCCGAAAATCCAGTACAACCTGTTGCACAAAGCTTACAATTAACACATCTCATGTTTTAGCACTGTTTGATAACATTTAAACTGAAGGAGTTAAACTGAAAATTTTAACTCTTCAAGAAAACATTGTTCAATGTACAAGACAAAATACTGTGTAACTCCTCGGTTTAACTAAAATGTTTGAGTTTTCATTGAATGAATTTCAATGTAACAAAATTCTACTTAATATCTACAAAGTTTATTTAAAATTTTTGCAAAATCACCATAATTGAATTTAAGGTTCTTTTTCGTTACTGTCGTCGCTGTGGAAACGGGGAAACCCTGTAAAAAGCCCCATCAACTTGCACTCCCGTCACCACTTTCCTACTCTACCAAATTTAAACTTGTGAACTATAAACTTTCTTGTGTTATTTACATAGGAATCGTCACTTTTCTCATTAATATCCTTCACGGCCATGGTATCAGTTTGAAAGACCATATTTTCGGACAAACTATAATTTTTATTCAAAATTCTTTTCTTCTCAGGATGTTAATGAACGAAAAATTAAAAATTTTATGTCTTGAGTGAATTCAGGATTAAATCTCCTCTTCAGAACTATACAGACTTTAGAAATCATGGTATTTATAAATAGTATGAATAAAATTAATAAAAATAAACAAGTCATGGCACGAATAAAGAAGTGGAAGGCATATGGGACAACGAAGAAAAATTTCTCTTGAATAATTTTAATAACATTTTGATACCCAGACGTCTGGGTATCTGAATCTACCCACTAACTCTCTAAATCTCTAACCACTAAGCTAGCGTTTAGGGTGTTAATCTCTTTGACCAGTTCTTTGTCAAAGCCTTAGTCCAATAATTTATTCATTTACAATACGCAAAGAAAGTCATTACCGATGAAGGATCTTCTATTCTTCCACTCGACGGGGTAAATACGAAATATTCAACAAACGAATTTAAAATTTCGCAGCAGGAAGCATCCAACCGAATCGGGCATTTGGAGAATAATATCTATTTGCGTATTCAGCCTGATGACCAAGGAAGATAAACTGTTCAAATTGCAAGATTCAAAATTCACTTACTTTAATACCAAGAAAAAATCGAAACCCGAAACCACAACTGTGGCGACGGCATCGATGTAAGAAAGAAATTGTCTTACCACTCGTTTTGGTTTCAGGTCACACCCAACAAAGAATTAAAAAGTATGAACAGCTTTGAAGACGAAAGACAAAATGCGTGTCTAAGAACTAGGTAGAATTTATTTTTCTTATTATTAGTGATGTACTTCTTTTGGGGTTTTTCCCCGGTTTTTTCGATAAATATTCTTAATTTGGCTTCGACTGAACGTTGTTTACATAAAAGTTAAAGTTATGGCGGCGTTTTTGCAATATCTTGATAAAATGATCACGCGAAACTGCCTCTTATTATAACACACTTGAGACTGAAATAAGCACTACTTACCAGTCGTACTAATATTTCTAATAGAGTCAGAATTTGTAATATTCCTATTCGGAGGCGGAGGAGGGCCGTTCAGAAGTTTGCTATTTGAAGAGGATATAGTTTTCCTTGAGTCCATTGCTTGTAGATTGTTCCTGGAGGAAAACGAATTTGCTGAAATCGCACTGGAAGAAGAAAACGCGTTTCTAGCTGAAGGAGAAGGAACGTTGTTCTGCGACAGATATCCTGGTAAACTTGAAGCAGGCGGTGGCGGAGGCAACGGGCCTGACCTATTAGGTGGTGGTTCACTGGAGCCAGGCGGTCCTCTTAATGGTGGTGGTGGTGGTCCTCCTCTTCCTGGAGGTGGTGGTGGTGGCCCACCTGGTCCTCTTCCAGGTGGTGGCGGTGGCTGCCCTGGTGGGCCTCTACTTGGTGGAGGCGGGGGAGGTCCTGATCCAGGTCCTTTATTTGAAGTTGAAGCTGGCGGTAAGTTCGACACCCTGCTAGCCGATGGGACTGGATGAGCACCAAAGGCTTTGTTTGAAGGTAAAGTCGAAGGAATGTCAGTACTTCTATTAGGTGGCGGAGGAACTGGTCCTCGGTTGGGGGGAGGGGGTGGTGCTGCTGCTCTATTAGGCGTAGGTGGTAGAGGTGATACAGGACTCCGGTTGGACGATGGGAGAACTGGTGGAGGCATTGCCGATCCCCTGTTTGGTGGTGGTGGTGGTGGTGGACCAGTTCGGTTCGGAGTAGGACTTCTACTGGGTGGGGGAGGGGGACCAGATGAGCGAGATGGAGCAGAACCGCGTGGCCCATCAATCTTACTAATCGCCGGCGGCGGTGGAAAGTTAGCCATACTGTTTGACTGGATTGGAGAGTTTCTGTTCGGTGGTGGTGGTGGTAGGCCTTGGCTAGGTGTCGGGGGAAGGGCATCGCGAACCGATCTTTTACCGTGAGCCATCGGTGGCCCTGCGGACCCCCGATCTGGGGGAGGTGGTGGTGGTCCTGCACCTGGCCCGGGCCTTCTTGACGTAGGTGGTGCTGGAGGTCGGAAAGAAGCAGCGGGTGTCGGTTGTCTCGTATTCAATTGTCTGATTCCAGGTGGCTTTAACGCCTCTCTACCTCCTTTTTATAGAAGGACAAAGAAAATACAGTATGTCTAGGAACTGCATAAAGCAAAAAACATATTTCATGGATATCTAGCATAGGAAAAGCTTAAAGTATTGTGTTTAACTCACCGTACACCTTACTTATATGCGAGAACTAAGAAAGAATAGCTTGGAGAAAATAAGTAAATCTTAAGTTATTGGGTCCCACCTATTGGGAGTTGATCAAACGCTGTTTGGGATGTGTGGGATCAGGATGCCCGTATCCGGTAAAAATCGAGCCACCCAACAGACGGTAAAATTGTACCAAATACTTACTGAATGGAGCTGGGATTCTTGCAAGAAAACAGTTTAGGTGTAAAACTTACTAAGAGTTCCATGAAAGATTTAATGATAAAAAAATTTTCATAATTAAAATATTAAAACATATGACATAAATTTGAGGATAAGAAACCAGGGAAACGCGCGAGAGAAATCGTCAGTAAAGAACTGTTTCTAACAAATTAAATCAACAAGAAGTACTATTGAAAAACAACTGAAAGAAGCTTCTTCATATTAACCCTTAGATGTTTCCTTTCTCCTGTTCTCAGGTATCCAGGAATTTACTAGCTGGTTGATATCGGTAGCCGGTAAAGTAGTATCAGTCACGTCCCTAACGTTGTTGAATAAACCCTCAAGTAGGAGCTCGATGGAACGGTATAATTGTAAACAGAGTACTTTAACATTTCAGCACGTTCCTCCTTGAAAAAGGAGGGTTGAAAAACTGCCGGAACTTAGGTCAAGAAAAGCTGAGGTTTCGAACGAAGGGTCTTCGCTCTAAAAGGTCAGTTTTGCTAGACCTAAGCTCCAGCCGTTTCCTAAGCCTTTTAGTTTAACTTTCTACGCTGTTTTACACATTGTTCATGCAGCATCCTATATTTTTAAACGATATCTTTATTTGGTGGAGGGAATTTTCGAGTGTCACAATGATATACTTTAAGATCCAACCGGAACCAGTTGGGAAAAATAGGTCCGCGAGACACCTACATGTGTCTGCTCCTGCATGCTATTACACTAGATAGGTTACCCGTGTCCTTCAACATCCAGGACATACAAATACTATACAATTAGTTAATCCAAATCTAAACATGACAACACCTGGAATTTCAAAAACAATTTCGGGGTTTGTTTACCTCTGTTAGGGGATAATTGTCAAAGACAGAATCCTTGCATCAGGGGTATACCTCAGATAAAGAGAGCTGGAGTAGGGGACCAAGGAAGGCTTTGGCCTGCCCAACATTTTTAACAACGAGCATACCCCCAATGTTTTTAGGTAGGCATGCGGCTACATGTGCTTGTTACCTTGCTTAAGAAATTAGATGTATAAGAAATTTCCATTTTTTTTATGAAATTCTATACAATCAAAATACAGAAATGTTTCTTATATATCTCATTATTTAACTCTGAAATTTTGCCGGGAAGTCAGCGAAATGTACGACCTTCAGCCTTCTTCTTTTAACAACTTGCCCTCCCTCTTACGAAACATCTGCCTCCGCCTATGTCCTTATATGGTGGTCGTTATATGGAAGCGAACCAATCTGTAAGTAGGGCTCACCCTCTTTGCCGAGATCGAGACTCCCAATGAAACCCCCCGTAAAATTTGAATTCGTTTACATGAACATTTTGTTGTTCCATGTATTTGGACTTATCAGATACAGCATGTAGTTGGACCCACCAGACCACAAACCGCGAAGTATTCCGAATGAATGTAAATCGAAGCTGAAGTGCAAAATATCAAGTGAAGACTTATAATGAAGATGGCATGGGCAGGTAAAATTCGGCAATGTAACCATAACTTTATCGATAGATTATACTTGTGAACACCTCATTTTTAAAACACTGCCACTTTAACCCTTTTATGCGCGGTTGTGGTGTGACAATTTTATTATTTTGCTCTGTCTAATACCATATGATTTACTCATCAAAGGGAAGACCCCTTAGGGTGTGTAAAAGGGTGAGCGAGAGTTCCTTGAGAACTCTCTCTTGTACATTTTTACACACCTATCGCACTCGTTGCACCAGGTGTAAACAAACCCACAGTTTCTATTAAAACATGAAATAGTCAAATCTTATGAGGTTCCTGTGTCTACCAGTGAAGTGACAAGCATCGTTTGCGAATCGCAAGTGGTCAGGAAAATACAAATCAGCGAAGTCTTGTCTATTTGTATATCAGCCCTACGACTACCAATGCTGGCTTTCGCAAACATTATTCGAGTGAAAGAGGCACAGTCACAAAATGTATGTGCCTGAGAATCTAGAAGAATTTGGACTAAACTTTTGAAGCCCATTTTAACTCCATGAATTTCCAACATGGCGTCATATAGGAGAGAGAAATGTTCTTGAAGAAAAAACTATTAATGGGTAACATCTGTGGTTAAAAGTAACCTATTGATAATATAGGACATAAAAAGAACTTGTATGTCAGAATACTTCATCCTCGATTCATGACTGTTACGACGCTTCGCTTCCGCGAAGTTCTGGCTCATCTACCGGCCCCGCAGCTACCGTAGGGTAACATCACATTCGCCATACATACTTCAAATTCTGTTAAAGTACGGCGAATTGAATGCAAACTTATCTTCTGTGCCGCATTTGTATGGAATTCCCTGGGTTAACTTTTCAACTAAATACCAAGATGAAATATTTGTTATGGACAGACACACCATCTAGAGCATTCCATTATTACATGACGTAATGTCTGTCAGACCATTAGTACTTAGGTAAATAACTTTATCTAATAGAAGCTTCCAGAATAATGATGTAATAATGCTTCCATAAATAAGTTTACGGGATATAATATACTAAAAATAACCTCATGCGGGACGTTCTAGAAATGCTGAGTAATGCAAATCGGTTCTAGTTACAATGACTCAGCAGATCAACGCGGTGTAAAGGTGTAACGAAGAGCCGTAAATAAAACAGCTGGAAGAACAAGCTGTAAGGAAGACCTGTCAGAAAAAGTTAGAAGAACGAGCTGCAAGAAGAGCTGTTAAGTCTTAATCATATTGGTCTTTAACATATTGGTCTTCGTCGTGTGGTTTATGGAGAGTTCTCAAATAGCTCTACTGTGGATCTAACTCTCGTCCGTGATTCTTGTGACATTGGCTGATCGTGTCACTACTGGATTATCTTATAAAAGCTCTTGATACCTAATTTTAAAGTTCCGCAGACTACATTATCATTCAAAGACAGAGAGCTGTGCCAGTAGACCGATAAGTTCGGCACTTCTTAGTGACTTATTAGAACAAAAAATTGCTTTTGGTGATACTTGTTTTAAGTTTCTTTTGCGAAATAAACTTTTTTAAAGAGTAAAACAGCTGACTCCACCCGTTCTTGTTACGCGGTTCGTAACAATTTTTTGCCACACAGACTATTTCAACAGATTCGTATCATGTCTTAGCACATTCGAATTTATCCTTCGAACAATTCCTGTCAGAATTTTCTTCTGACAGCAATTCCCACTCCTATAAGACGCCATACTGGAAATTTGAACATAAGTTTAGAGGTGGATACGTCATGTCAGGTGCTATATGCCAGTATATAGAACTTGACATGACGTAACGTACCAAACATACAAATTGACTTGATGACAATGTGTCCTCCTTCGGAGCAGACACAAAAATGCAATTCGTGGACCTCCGGCCGCGAATCAAACCCGCGACCCAGCGAATCAAGTACAGCGCTCTGCCAACTGAGCAAAAATATATCATAATAAGAATCAAAAATTTCCTTCACCAATTCAAATAAAAATACCATTTCACTTTAAGAAATTATACCGTTATTAAAATATTATTCCCAACAGGTTAAACCTGTAATAAACAGGTTAAACCTGTCTAAAATATGTAAACATGCACGAACACACATTGTGGTTACCTCCTGCACCTCCTCCTCCCCTTGTCCCTGAAGGCCTTAGTTTAGGCATACCACCAGCAAAAAGTCCTCCAAGTCCGCTGGTAGGTGCACCCCCCGTTGATCCACCACCTCCGCCTTTGGCTTCTGAAACAGAACAAAACAAAAGCCTAACCTGAGGATTCTACATAAGCTATTTAGAAGTTTTCGAGGCTTTTATCCAGGGGTGCAAACAGGATTTTCTAAAGGGGGATTCTAATCAACATCAGAGATCAGAGTTTTCTTGGTGAATCCGGTGGCATGCTATCCTTGGAAGTTTCCGATCTTTCACACTTTCCAAATGCGACTTCTTATTAATTAGAAAAACAGTATCCTATATTGAAGCATGCTGAAAATATGCTTAGAACTACAGATTTACTTCACTGCTGTACAGCAACAAACTGTAACCAGCTACGTGCGCCAAAATGACCTTTTTTGGTTCAAAATCATTCGTAGATTTCAAGTGAAAACTCAAACAGGAAGAGATTGAAAATGGAGAGGGGGAGAGGGAGGGAGAGGGAGGGAGAGGGAGGGAGAGGGAGAGGAGGGGAGGGGAGGGGGAGGGGAGGGGAGGGGAGGGGGAGGGGAGGGGGAGAGAGATATTGAAAGATTGGTCTTTGAGCAGTAATCTACATGTAGGCTGACTTCAAACACACAAAATAAAAGACACTTGACCAATTGATAAACTGCACACTAATCCAAGAAACTTAAATGAAACATTTGCTTAACTGGCCATGACCTGTGTAATATCTTATGCAAAAATTGTTTCAAAAGATGGAATATGAGTTGACTAAGCAGATAGCCCAGGTGGTGTCAAAATGTTTTAAGAAAAATGTATAGCATTCCGAAGTAGCATAAATTCTGTTACCAGGCATGAACTGTGGACTCATCTCCATGTCTACCACATTGAATAACATGAATAATTCTGTGGAAGTACTTAAAGTGACTGTAAACTTACTGTCAACCACTGGTGCACTTCTATCATTTGTGACAGTCTTCTTAAGCTTGGTGCCCTTGTGGATCTCACTTAAAAGAGCACCTCTGCTTTTTGTCTTGGGTGGTGGACCTGATGGTGGTGAAACACTTGGTGGTGGTGGACCAGGTGGTGGTGGTGGTGGTGGAGGCATTGCTCCTGTTTGGCACTCAGTTTACCTTAGCTCTGATGCTTTTATTTTCCTGTATGAAATATGTAAGAGGTATGGTTAACAAAAATATCCTTAAAATAATGCAAAAACTCATCACAACATTTTAACATCAAACTCCACTTAGACTGTAAAGCAGGCATTCTGAGTGTGTGCACAGGAAAAGCATTGAAAGAGCCCCTGCACCCATCACCCCAATTTTTCAAATACACCCATTTGTTAAAATATTGAACCCCTTTCATAAACATCAAAATACAGGTCACATGAAAAACAATCAAAATGAAGGTAGTGATTAGATATCATGGCAAACTACCAGTATGTATTCATGCAAAATCTTTGTTTGTTTAGGCAAGTTACAGCCATTCTCTGTTCATCCTTCAACGCACAGTTTGGGGTAGTGCCTACTAAAAGCTGTTGAGCTACTTTGTCCCAAATGGGTAATACACCTTCAGTCATGTATATCACATTCTCAACTGCATGCATTCACACTAGCACACATTAATCAACACCTCAGAAAAAAGCTTGACATATTTGTTTTTCTTAGCCAATGGGAACTTTGCATATGTTCCACACACATAAATCTAAAAAGTGATGGCTTTGAACACTTTGTCCCCATCACTACCAAGAACACCAGCTTTGCAGGCTAAACTCAACCAAAATGAATAGCCAACACATCCAACATCATTTTTGCAGAAAGCTGACTTGAAGAACCAGAACCTCACCAAACATGTTGAAAAATACTCAAGAGTATTCTAAGGGCACAGAAACTTTTGGTGACAAAAAATGACTAAACTCTTTGGGGTTGAGATATTTATTAATACTTTTATCCAATGATTTCTCATGTTATTTCATGATGATTGCAGAGGGGTTTTTACAGGTAGGGACAGACCCTGGATTTTTCAATGAAAGGGGCAAGTCTTGAACATTCAAATGATGTAGTCATCCCGAACGAAAAATATGAGGCATTGCAACATCTAAGATAAATGAGAAAAAAATCCATTGCCTATGTTAACAGGGGACACATGCCCCCTTCCCTGAGGCCATCACTCCTTCCAATACTATTGTGACCATCTGTTGAGCATTTGTGCATTTAATTTCTTGATCTCACTTAAAGCTTTAATATTTTACTTAACCAGATTTACTACAGTAGATTAAAGAAATAGGTGAATCTTAGCAAGTGGTGTGGAGGTAAAACAATCATACAGTATGATCCAGCAATGATTGATACCATAGAGAGAGTGTGAAAAAGATGATGAGTGCTGTTTTCACCTCAACTGTCTAAATACAATACTAATATTGGTAAATTATACAGAAAACAACAATTTATTATGTATAGACTATAGCAATACCATAATTACATATAACATTTAGACAACAAGGCCAAGTCGTCTATGAGCAGACAGTCTAATTGTTTCAGTAGAAACCAACTAGCTGGCCATGAACAAATATTATTTTAAAGAAATAAAACTACATTCTATATTCGAATCTGTTCTGGCATTACATGGGTGGTCATGTGCCATATCATGTGAACTGATTTTGTTTGATTTGCAGCAAAATATGACAAAACTCCTTCAGATTCAACATTTTGGTCTGCAAACCATTCTGAAATTAAGTTAGTTTTTGATTGTTGGCAAGGTAAAATATTTTGTTAGCTAACAACATTGTGAAATGTAGTATGAATCAGAAAATGTGCACAATCAATTTCTACTATTGAAAACCTTCATTCCATGTTTTGTTGCCTGTTTAGCCTTTTCTGGAACTGATTTCACTAGCAAATTGTGCATGAACTTAACAAAAACCTTGACAAAATGGGAGTTTTCCACCACCATGCTGATTTGAATTGGCTTGCTTGGCTACTAATGGTCTATAACATTACACCATTGGTAGGTCAGCCAATTAGAATGCACAATTTTTAATGGTCCACTACACTGTAGTTGGTTTTTACTAATATCTGATCAGTTATTAAGTGACAGAAGGAAACAGACATCTTGAATGTCAAGCAAAAGGACTGACCACTGGATTTATACAAACATGTTAGGCCCCTATTTCACATTCATTTATTGCATTCTTTCTCATTTTCACAAAGAAACAACATGAAATTTGGTTTCATCTGACATGATTTCATTTACTTTTGGTAAGAAAATATCTCTTTCTTTACAGTGTTTTTGTTTATAACCCATTAGCCAATTCTACAGCATCTCCAGGCATGCTTATGGGAGGTTCTGTTGACTTATCACAGTTGCATGTTGTACTACCATCCTTTGTAGATATTTGTAACCATCAACCACTATCCTCCCAAAAACCATAATTAAATCACTGCTAAGTTATTTTAAATCACTAAAAATTAATTTTTATCTCCTCACTATGGGGCAGTAAGTGCAAGTTGCAAACAAACCCTTAAACATGTAAACAAATGTGGATTTTCCAGTTAAAGAAATATTAAATTGTTTGTGAAATCACTGGTGAAATGAAACTAAAACAAGACAACATCTTAAATGATCACAACATATGCTATTTGCTGGTCGGTTTTCAAAAGTAAATAGAATTAACAACCCCCTGCACTTAAACAGGCTTTAACACACTAGAATGCAACAGGAAATGTGGAAGGAGTAAATGAACTCAACAAAGTTTACACACTTTATGGTAATAACTCTAGTGTACATTCAGCAAACTTTCAACAGTTTAAGTCTTTTTATCCCTGTAATGTCACCTCAACAAGAACAGGTTTCATTACACTTTCTTGCTTTAAGTTCTGTTGCCACTGAGAATGTGGCTGCATGTTGAAAAGCCCCAAAATTGTCAAGGCCATGCTCCAAATGAAGGGACGGTTCAACAGATTAAGTTTGACATGATTAAGAAATCCATACAATCCACAATAACAAAGTGAATTTCTAGTAGCTAATTTTGTTTTGGTTTGTTTCTAATACTGTAGATAATCTACACAAAATATAAAAAAAATCTCAATCAAAATTGAAGTACTTGTTCTGTTTTTTGACATTTCATTCCGACAAAGGGATTTTGTTTGAAATGTCACTGTTTCTAATTGAAAGTTTTGGAAGTTCCCTCACCATTTTGGCTGTTACACTTATTGGATTCTAGTCCAACCAAGTTTAGAAATTCAGGTTTCATTACTGCTTTTTAAGTCTAATTATTATCAGGTTATTGTATGTAATGACAATGTAAACCAAAATGGCCACCATGACATGACATCGTACCATAACTATCTTGAACAACTACCTGTCATCTGGGGCCACTTTTATCTGGCAACAGGGGCGGTCATAAAACTCAGGTTCTACCGTACATAGCAAATCAAATAGCTAGGCATATACTGATAAATAAGTACAACATAAAAGGCCACTGTCACCATAAACAGTCCATAACTATAACCTTTACTGTATAAGCTTTCAGTAAACAAGACGTCTTTCTACCATGTTTGGCTTCTGCTCAAAGTATTTTGTTAAGGGAGTATCAACTCTTTCCAGTCTGAGGACTTTCCCCTTGACGAGTAAAATCATCTGGTGTTAGCCAGAGTTAAATACTAAAGTTGGGATCTGGCTCACAGACAGCAGAAGTAACTATCTTGTTGACTGCTTGTGAAAATAAGCCATATGACTGAAAGAATTTGAGATGAACTTTGTTAACTGGTTAAGAAGGGTGTACAACAGCATTTTACTCTGGCTAACACGAGATAATTTTAGTTGTCACTGGGTGAGCCCTGGGCATTAAAGGGTTAAAAAAATATCTCCTTAAACCATGAACTCTTTCTTGGCAGTGCCTTTTCCTTTGAAGAGTAAAATTGTCTGGTGTTTGCCAGAGTAAAATAATAAAAGTCCCATACTGACGAGAAAGAGTTAGTTTTTGAGTTATTTACTCCTTCTCGGCAGTGCCTCTCCCTTTGACAAGTAAAATCATCTGGCATTAGCAAGAGTAAAATAATAAAAGTCCCATACCAACAGGCAAGAGTTAACGCAAGGGCTCCTTCAAGCATTTTAGTCTGACTAATGCCAGAAGATTTTACTTGTCACAGGGATAAGCCCAGGGCATTGATGGATTAAGTTAAACATTACTTATTTCAGTATGGCCATTTTTGAATTTTGCTTAATTTGTTTAGAACATAATTATAAGTTGTCATTGCTTTGCAAAGCATTAAATTTACCGTTACGCTTTTTTTTTCTATTTACCATTTATTTACCAAACTTGCCCTTTTTTAAGTTGGTTATTCCAAACAGGTACATGTAGTACAAAGATCAGAATTATACCATGTGAATTTTTCAAAAAGTGAATTTTACTGTAAATGAATTTTTCTGCTTTAAATTTCATAACATACCTGTAACCATCCTTCATCAACAATATTACGTGTAATTTTTTTGAGAGGTCTGAGAGGTGAAACTTTTCTTTGAGGTCAAAATACAATACCTACTGTGTTAACATGAGGAAAACAAATACTGTACTTTTGTTGTTTATCTGGTGTATATAATTCCTTGAGTATGGTGGATTGTCAGTTAACATGATTATTTTATTAATTTACTACTGTAACTTGCTAGCTCAGACTGAAATTTGTTGTACATGCCCAAGCTTGAGCTAGCAGAACAAAGATCAGAAGTATGGTAATTGTGAGCAACATGTGATATCTAAGGTACCACAGTACATATGGAATGGAATTTCTGCACTACTATATTTAGCACATGGATTTTTTATGCAGTTATTGAATTTTGCTTATGAAAATCTCATGTTAGTTACATGTATTTCGTGTTTGATGCACTACATGTAAATAAATTATTTAAGTAGGTTCAAAATTTACTTTCAAACTTGGGGCTGAAGTCTCTCCTCAATTAAGTAAAATCATGTCATTAACTGTAACAAAATTTAATTCTCATTAGTTAAAGTGTTAATATCTGTTTATAGAAAAAATATTTAACCATTGACACCAGCTGGTTTTTCCCTTCTGCTGACTAAAATTGTCTGGCATTGGTCATTCCAGAAAAGATCTACAGATTTACTTCAATTGTTCTAAAAGGTCCAAAGGGGTGGAGAAGACCTATATTTCATTTCCTTGGTGGGGAAAGTGAGGATGTTTTCTGGAACAACCCATTAGCCAGAACAAGGGTAAAATGGTTATGCTACAAAAAACATTATGTAACATGACACTGAAAAGTTAGCGTTATACTCTTATCAACTGATGATATGAATATTTTATAACAAATGCATTCAAAATCTGATTATTTTGTTCCTAAACAGCTCTATTTTCAACATGGGAAGACAAGAAGAATTTTTAAAGGGACATCATAAAAATTTGCCTGAGCAAAACTGATGATAACCATGCAATGACATAAAATTAGAGTACATGGATCAGCAGTATTGAATGGCTTGTAGATAATGAAAGGGGTTGGGAATCTGCTGGAATCTAAGAATGGAGAAACTAACGTGAAGGACCTTTGTCAGAGTGAAACGTGAAATTCCAGAAAAGTAGGTGGTGTTTTTGTATTGAGAAGAAATCATGTGACAAAGATGACCAATGGGATTTAAAAATTGATAACAAACTAGTTAATGAGATGTAAATGATAGATAGTCATTTGCTATTTTAAAACATTGATCAAAAATGTTGATCATCAGTTAACTGGTCAATGTTTCAAGACAGCAAATAACTATCCATCATTTACATCTCATTAACTAGTTTGTTGTATACATTTTTAAATCCTATTGGTCATCTTTTTGTCACATGATTTCTTCTGAATATAAAAATATCACCTACATTTTTTACATTTTACCTTTCACTCCAATGAAGGGCCTTTGCTCGAAACAGTTTCTCCATTCTTAGGTTCTGGTAGATTCCCAACCTGTTTGACAATAACCATATTTGGGTGTAAAAACCCCTCATGATACATACCATATGTTTTGCCCAAATTTAAGAATTATTCAGCTAAAATTTGCTTGAATAACCATTTAGGTGAGCAGCAGCTTTGAATCCCCCCTGCATACTATACTTTAAACATAAATTGCATATTGTCTCAAAGGAAATAATCAAATAATTAAAAAGTTTGGTAAACCTAGTGTGATTCACCCTTAGGTTGATTCTTACAGAAAAAACAAACAAAAGAAAAAGTAATTAAAACGTTCATTGACCATTTAGTAATGTTATACCGCCAGTGTAATTGCTATTTCGTCCTCGTTTAAACCCGGTGATACGAACAGTATAGGCAATACACGTGCAGTTTTTCCTTCAACGTCTGTGGGAATAAACTAATGAATTATACTTATTTTGACTATGCGCCACGAGAGCTTAAAGACTAAACGAATTCCACTCCTGATTTTTTTTTAAGTTAACGGCACATTAAGACATACTTTCCCTAACGTAAATGTTAACAAAATATTTACAATGCAAAGATGCGGAAGAGCAGTACTTCTTTGGTTTACTTTGACAATGGTCAATGGTTGGAAGTGCAGTAGTGTTTGATACCGATATAATGGGAACTGTAAGCAGGGTGGAACTGAGAAGTAACCTTTGAAGGAGGTACGGTCCAACAGATGAAATTCTGGTAGTAGGCATATCCTGAGTACATGGCAAAGACGTCTATAAAGGGAAACCTCAGACTCATACTGGTGAACGTATTTCGTTCCGATGACGAAAATTTGGGATTTGAAACATCGCCCGGGTTCGTCACATTTATTTAGGTGGTAATAGACTGAATTTCCGAAGATATGTACGAGAGGAATCTGTTCAAATGAAATCAGACTGTAGGTATAGACACACGTTTCCCAGGCCCTAGTGCTGCAGAGACGACCGTATCATCGTTTTCCGGTTGTTTCAGAGACAGAAAAGCAACTATTGGTAAAGTCGATAACATAAATAATAGGCCCACGGACACTCACCTTCAAAGTTTACCCAACACTTAAGAATAAAGCCATGGCGGACCCATACGATCATTCCATTGCGTCATGTATTCACTTAAACTTGCATGGTCGTAAACTTCTAATCTTCAAATCAATGAACTACTTCCCTCTACCTCTTTCAATATGGCTTCGGCAGGAAATTTACGAAGTTCTTCACTATGGGATGAAGGGTGTAACGCCCTGGCCAATGATCGCTCTTCATTTGCTGACGTCATAATTAATTTGGCTGTCTCATGTTTCGGCCCAGTTTCTCAGTACTCTATTTCCAGTATATGTATATCTATACATATATATATATATATATATATTTTTAGTATACTTTATTACTTTTTGTTTTTCAGCTTTTATGTACATGTATATTTTCCGTCAAATTTCTGAAAAATCTTTTTATCATCCTTTGCTGTACTTTATTTCAATGTACTTACTCCTTTGAGATGGCATGAATAAACAGGAGGGTGTTTATGGGGTTAACTGTTAAGCGTGATTTGGCCAAAATCCTTACTGTTACTGTGATTCTATTAAAATATTTACTGTTAACCGTGAATTTTTATTTAACTGTGACTTGTGAAATGATTCCACCAAATGTTGAGTTTTCCTTGACTTCATTACTTGACCTATCAAAGACATATGCTATCTGTTTTAAACGTTAATACCGCAAAATGATCCGTTTTTACTAAAACATTAAGTGATAAAACTTATAAACTGCATTTTTTAATATTAACTGTCGATCAGTGTGACCGAAATTAGTCTAATTTTGCATATAAGTTTGCATAATTATGCAAATTAATTAATAATCATGCTTGTATTAGTATGTCTAATACCACCACCCCCTTCGTCAGAGGGTTAACTGTTCCACCAAAAAAGTTAACCAATACTGTGATTTTGCAAATTTTTAATAACTGTGACAAGGCACCCTCCATAAAGAACCTCAAACAGGCCAGCTCAACACTATAGTATTACCGTAAAAATTCCGTGTGTGGGTTTCAGATCCGTAAAATTCACACTCCTGATTGTATTGAGATCTTTGAGGAACCAATCAGAATGTCAGAATTAATAAGATTCAATTCAGAAGAATTCTTCAATATGGCGTTTTACGGCCTACGTCCAATGACCTAGAACCCAATCTACTAGATATCTGACTCCGCCGAAATTCTATAGTTACGGGTGAGGCAAATTTGTCAGTCAGCCGCCATTTGTAAAAGTGGCAAAAGCGTAATCTGGCACAATGGCGGAACTTAGAAACAACACTAGCGGTTAATAACAGGAATTGCACATTGTCCGCCATCTTGAATTTTACCGAGGGAGGCCTGGAACGAGGATGTGCTCCTGATTTGCGCTTTATTGTAGAAAGCTGAAGTGGGTTTTTTTTCGCATTTTATGCTAGGTTTTAATATTCGTATTAAAATTGAGATTCCCGCTTGGTCAATCTCTGGTCAAAGCTGAAGTACATCAGTTTAAAATGGAGAACGGAAGTCAATGAAATATAATATTCAAAGTTGACTTTAATAGCATCAAGTCGAACGTTTTACTAAAAAAGGTAAGTTTACTTCACAGTTTCTTTTTCTAGGAGATTTATATATTTATTTTGAGTTGCGCTGCTGTTTAAACATTTTAAATATTAGGAGACGCGTGAAGACCTAACAT
>JBAHVQ010000392.1:112887-129915 GCA_036872915.1 Nanipora kamurai | reverse complement strand
ACCACGACTCAGATGGTGAGCTAGGGTGCAGGTTCATCATATGTACTGCCTAAGCGGAAGTCATGATATGATAATAACTGATGATGTAACTGAGTTCATGCTGAACATGAACTCAGTTCATGTGGGAGCTTGGTACCCTAGCTCCCTAACCCGTACCCTACTCCACTATCTGAGTCGTGGTATCTCAATGGTTAGAGCGCCTCACCGGTCATCAGAAGGTTGAGGGTTTGATTACCGTCTAGGGCTCAGAAATCGTTTTTCTGAGAGAACGATCTTGACGTACGTCCTTTAGTCGTATGATATTTACCAAGCTCCCACGTGAACAAATTTTCTGTTCAGCATTAAGTATTTCCAGCGTTATTATCATATCGTGACGTCCGCACAGGCAGTACGTATGACAAACCTGCACCCTAGCTCACCATTTTCGAGAAAACTGCGGAACACGACTAAAATTTTTTCAACATATTGTCATGGAAGGGAACTTGTCACCTTATCCCCGCTTCTTCGAACGATTTTGTCCTCTATATTCACCCTACAGTCCGGGGATAAAGCCTTACCAGAGCGGTACGAGCGTCCTTTGCTGCTCATTCTCCACATTTTGCAACGCCTATACTTTCACAAGGGAATGACGGGACGATTATATTTTTTGACAGATCACTGTAAACGCCCTTACCAAACGTCTGACATTTTACGTAGAATTTCTACGTAGAAAATAACCCATAAAAGGCCACGATACTGAGATCAGTGGACCCGATCCGAACGTTGCAACCAATAACTTTCTCAATTATTGGCATTGTAACCCCACTTGTTGGTTAGAGTCATTGTTTCCTTACAAATTTCAGTAATTATTGGCATTGCAACAACGGTGTATCCAACTATTCTGTTGGATACAACGCTCGGATCGGCTCCCTCTTGAGTGTGTTTACATTGCAAATTTCAAACCCTCCTAAGTGAGATCTCGAGCAGTCAACAGCTAGCAAGATCTTGCCTGGGAAGGCTGGCCCTCTCGTGTAAACGAAAACAAATTAGAGACATAGTGTAGAATGCTTTTCTGGTTAAGACTGTAAGACTCCAGACAATTATCAATTATCATAATATTACTCTCAGACAGTTATCTATGAAACTGTATGAGATCACCACTCAAAGTGAATATCATATTCTCCCCGATTTGACTGAGTGACGAGATCTGGACAAAGATTAAAAGCATATACACCACCTAAGGAGGGGTTTACATGGAAGGTAGTCAGCCCTGTTGATGGAACTGGCGGTCCTCGCCAATACCTCGCCTCTCAGCGAAATCCCTTGTAAAAATGTCTCCGTTTACAGAGGGCAGGCCCATCCTACTAGGTAAGATCTCGCTATCAACTACCCTAGATTCCGCCTGGAAGGGCTGGAAATTTGTCATGTAAATACATTCAAGCTGACTGGCTCTCTAAAAGGGCTGCAAAAAATCATTGTATTCGTGCGCATCGGAAACTTTCTAGGGCTAGCCTTCCTCAAAAGGGCTAGAAAAGTGCAGGGTAAGGGCAAGGTGAAACGCAGCCCTTTAACTAGGCCAGGGCCAAGCGGCCAGCCTTACTAAGAGGGCAAGCTCACTTCCATATAAGCACCGCTTAATAAGCGTTTTTGCAACACAATTCTTTGAGCTAATTGGTTGATATCCCTGACGCAAAATGTCAAGTTGGTAAGTGGACACAAAGTCTATTTTTTAAAGAATAACCACAAAGGTTAGGGAACCAACGAAAATTTAGAATAATAAATAGTAATGTTTTGAGTGTAGGCCTTTCGTCATAGTGAAAGTCATGTTTAACTTCGACCAAGTACCTGATCATTTACTACCAATCAGAGACAAATTTCAGAAGGTACCTGTTTGAAGGGGGTTGCAAGCAGGCAATGCAGAAGGTCAACTCAGTGAACTCAAGTAAAGCCATACCACTTGACAACGCAGTGAAAATAAAACAAGCGAGTGTCTTTTTAGCTTTTCGAAAGTCAAACAACACACCAAGTCTTTGAATCACAGTAACCAAATACCATACCTGACAACTCTCTCTATCTCGTTGGAGACGAAAGACCTTGTTTCCCAATTTGGAAACTCATTTTCCGATCTCCCGATTTCTATCTATAATTCCCGATACCAGGTATACATCGGAATATTATTGATAGGAATCGGGAGATTGGAAAGTGAGTTTCCAAATCGGTAAACTCCCAGACGAGATCGCGGGAGTTGACAGGCATGAAATACATAAAAACCTATTTGGTATTTCATTTATGAAATAATGAGACTGAACGTACAACACAAACTTCAGTAAATTTTTGGCGGGATATTTTCGTGTTTGGATACTCTAGTTCAAACAGGAGAATTAACCAATCAAAGCTCATGAAGGAGACACGTTAGTTTATAAAACAATTTCATGTCATCCAACGTGGCAACCAAATACAAAACGTTTATCTTCCTTGTTAAATATTCATCATTCACACCATACTTGCTCTGAACAACATGAAGTTTTCTCTGAACTTTTTTCTTGCTTTGTCACGGTCAAAAAGATTATGGATATATGAGCATTTAAAGATCTGAACCATTCCTCCAAACCAATGTAAATGTTGAAAATTCCACAAGCTATTTTACTTAAATTACCACCCTGTATGTATTTTCGGGTTAGCAGTACACATCTATATCGGCTATTTCAAAATGGAGTTGAGATTATGTGACTGTTCAGTGTAAGTGGTCAACTGCGAGGTAAAATGACAGACGATACAATACAGTTGGGTAGCAGAGATCGGAAAAGAGAGGTTTCGTTCAATCCACGCCACAGAAATGGTTTGACATCGGATTTTGGTAGAACAAGACCACCTGAGCAACGCTAGGTAGTTCGTAGAGATGAATTTTGGTATAGACTTTGAGTTATGGGGAATGTTTTGTTACGTAGTATGGGGTTGAACGTGGAAACGAGGCTAACTGATTGATCTATATTTACTTACCCTATTTTTTATGAAATTGAACAGAAACTTCGCCAAAAGTATCTTTTCGAAGAGGTATTGAATAGTTGTTACGTTCTGACGCATAAAACGTCACGTGAGAGATCATGTGACTTATTATGTAACTTAAAGTAGACAAAACCTAGTGTAAACTGTCAAAACCCCTAGATTTATGTATTTGGCTGAATATTTTTAATTAAACAACTTTTTAATAGGTGTCGGCAATGAAATGATGTTCGGTTTTCTAAAAGTTGTTTTGAACATTTTATTCTTTTTAAAAAAAAAAACAAAATCGAGAATCAACATCAAAATGAGGTCGATTCTACTTTTTTTCATTGTTTCTATATTAGAGTAATTGTAAAAAAATACTTTCAAACTTGTTTAAAAACGTTCAAATTATCCTAATAAAGAATCAATTCAAACCTTTGAAGACAATAAAAGACAAAACAGACAATAGGTCGATCTTTACGAATTTATTTCTTATTCTTGCTAAAAACAATTATTCCCGCGTGAATAGCTAGTAACTCATTGTTTCTATCGATATATGACCGAGAAATAAAAACTAGGAATTCGGTTCCCCTAACCAAGAGAACTGAAGACAATATCTGTTATCACTGAAATTTCAATGAGAATCACAATCTACCGACTCACCGGACTAGTCCAGCAGTACTCTGCGTGGATTTTTGCACGTGTTCGCATCAGCCATAGAAAAACAAGCTTCTGTACATGACAGTCCAGTGTTGTTACAGGAACAGTTACTGGTGCATCCGGACTTCTTGCACTGACATGTTAATTGCAATAGGTTTCTAGGTGCCGGTTCCTTCGTCATGTACACTGGCTTTGAAATGGTGCCTTCGTTCTCTCAACCGTTGCCTTCTGGTGATGGAACATCCTGCATTGCGTCGAGAGAGCTCCGCCAAACAAATCCCTGATAATATTCCCATTTCAGATGTTGATGCAGACTGCTAGTGGTAGGGGGAAGCATCTCGCTTTTCTGCTTTTTCTGGCAGAACATTATGTATCTTAACTCGTCAACAGTACTTGGCGGCTTTTTTGGAGATCAATGCAAATCACAAACGAAGGTTTTACATCTTGCGCTGGTTTCTTAATCCAAGGTATGACTTAGTCCCCATTTACCAAATTCTGACAAAAGGGAGGATGCCTACTTTTATATATGCTAGATGTGCCAGAGTTCTGCTGCTCTGTTGTCTCTATTAGCTTCGTCGATGAATTTCTACTCGAGTTTCTACTTTTAAAATATATGTATCAAGCTCTATATAGATCTAAATTACGAAAAACTCAATTCCAGCTCGATTCTTATTAAGGTCTGCAAGTCTTAAGTAAGAAATGCGCACCGAAAATCAACATTTGCAAATTCAAGATTTAAGTCAAAGACAAGACAAAAGTATAAATGTATATTCGTTTGATGCCATTTCAGCTTTTATGTTCATATATTCGAAAACTAACTTTTTGAAAATCTGCTAGAAGATGCAGCGTTAGTGAAGAGATGGTTTGTTTTTCTTATGTTATTAAATGTTATTTTATCCCTAGGATTTTCGCTAGGACTAAAATGCCTTTTAGAGATTTTTTCTAAGTATGTAAGAAACAATTGGAGTTTGTTTGAAAATCGGAGCTAGGTATGGTTGACTTTGAATTTGGGGCCAAGGTTTCATCAGAACGTTTTTGATATCTGGCAGAGCCTGGTTATAAGTTGTGACAAACGGTAGGGTCAGATTTTTCGAAATCTCGTTTTGATTCTCCGAACTTGTGTCTGTCCGAGGTTTATGAGAATTGAGGACCGTGATCCCTTGGAGACTTCAGTGTCGAGGAAAACATTTTTTTGCGACATTTCATACGTAAAATTACGACTCTTACTTTATCATAGCCTCAAACAATTGACAAATGACCACTCGGGAATTGCGGGCTACGCTGTTTTTATGAGCAATCGCTCATAAAAACAGCGCAAGGAAATGCAATAGAAATTGCGTTTCAATTTTGTTGTAAACTAACGACCAATCATGGAAGTCATTCGAAACAACAAAGGTGGTGAAAAGCTGTGTTACGACGGTCGCATGTACACGAAGAAGTCAACCAGTTCAAGCAGTAAGCGATGAGAATATTCCAAGAGAGCAGCGCTTTCCTGCAATGGAAAAGTTACGACTGTCCGATGTGGCAACGCAGATAACACAAGTCAGATTCTAGCTGACTGCATCGAACAGATAACCAAAGTCACACGACTGGCCACGGGTAGAGCGGATTCGGTAAAACGAAATATTCAGAGGCAGCGACAGGCCTCCCGACCAAAGGAACCAGCTTCCCTACATGAGCTGCGAGTCGAATATGAGTAAGATTTAAATATTATCGTAACATATTACAAAATTATTGTAAAGTTAAATAAAATTTGATATGACGGTCAATTCTTTCTGAAAAGGAACTGGCTTCAAGGACATTTCAATTATTAAAACTGCAAAGAGCCACCTAAGACTAGGTTTTTATTGGTAAAATTGGCGAAATATGCATGTCATTGAGGAATTCGTAAAATTAATCTCTGAAAATAAACCGTAGAAATTATTGAAGCTTGGCGTGTTTATGATAAAAAGTAAAATACACTTCTTTAATTAACTTATTCGATTGCCATGGGAACCACTTACTTTCAAGATTCTTTAGATGATATAACTAAAATTGGAATAAATTAAACTTAGATTTGCAGGGTCGCGAGGGTTCGATTCCCAGCCGCAGGCCCTAGAGTTGCAATTCTTGGCAACTGGTCCCGGCTTGGTCTTAAAATATACTACTCTGACACTCAACAAATTCCTTCACCAAATATAAACATCATTTTCACGTTAGTGAGTGTCAATGCCAAATATTTCTTGAATGTACCCTTCACTTCACCGTCATTCCCACCAATATATATATACAGAAGTCGCGACCACGGTCTAGGTAACGGCCTTCGTTGCTCAGTTGGCAGAGCACTGCACTAGAATCGCATGGTCGCTTGTTCGATTCCCTGCCGGAGGCCCTACAGTTGCAATTTTGCGCAACTAGTCCCGGTTGGGTCCTAAAATATACTGGCAATCGACAATTTCCTTCACCAAATATAACTAAACAGTGTTGACTGTGGCCCATGTTTACGAAGATTCGGACATACGCAGGTATTGTATTCCAAAGGTCTGACTTGTATTGATTTGAAATCAAACAGAAGTAGGGTTTTATGTTTTAATTTAAAAGCAATCTGGCTAAAAAAAGGTGTCGCCACGGCAACAACCTAATGTTAACAAAGGAATGCATTTTTTAGAACTTAAGCCATGTGCCAGGTTTCAAAGCTTTCCATTACTTACTTCTGGAGATTTCCCTCACTCTGTGAATTTTAATTTACCGGCATTGAGTGAATGACGTCATAAGGCGCCTACTAAGAACGCAATTCTTCGTTATTTTATATTTTCAAATAACATCAAAACAGGGAAGACAATTTTTCCTTTGCAATGGCAGTTTAAATTTTTGAAATCACATATCCTTCCAGAAACTAATTGGGAATAAACGGCTCTATTATAGCAAACACAAGGTCTCTCACTGAAGGCCAATATTTGCGCTATATATATAATTTCATGCCAAATTATTCATATTATCAATTTGTTATAAAGGGAAAAATTAGCGGTAAAGGGAACCCTTGAATCTATAGCTGGTCGACAATTGATAAAATTCAACCCCATTCACACGAATGTCGCAGTTAAACCACATGCGCATGTGTAAGTTTCTGAAGCTTTAACGTGTTTTCATCAACATAACTGTTTATAGCATCAATGAAAATTTACCATTTCGGATCATTTGATGTTTAGGTCATCATTTCGATCGAAATGCGTTGATACGTTCCTGAATATCATTGATATATTTTAAAGAAACAATTCCCCACCGTAACCTCACCTGGTCTGAAAAGTGGAAAAGGCTCGTTTCTTTGTCAGAAAAGATAAAGGAAACTCCAAGTACTCATCACAAATTACCAAAACGGCTATAAAGTTTACGAGTTGATAAATTCAGAGTATTTTAGGATGCTATCCGAGAAGTTATGCATGGATTGTCAGCTTTATCTGTAATTGGAAAAATAAATTCAGCTGTCGGGCATATTGAGTTCCGGACTCTTTTCTGTGATAACAGCCAATCCATGCATACGTGGTTTGAAAGCAGCGTTGTTTATACTGAAGCTTAACTCTTTCCTGTCCGAGGATTTTCCTCTTGACGAGTAAAATCGTCTGGCGTTAGGAAGAGTAAGATACTAAAGCCTCCGCAGGTCACTGAGGGTCTTTACGGAAAGGAAGGAGTTAACAATGTTTAAAAAACTGTTTTAACCAGTTTTAGATAAAACTCGTAATAGCTATAAGCAGTTTGCCAGTTAGCAATCACAAAACTTTGGATAACCAAACAACCATTATAAGGTAATTTTGATCATCTATATTCAAAGTAAAAGTGGCGGCTTTAATGGCAAACGAGTTGAACAATTTACTATAAAAATCTGCGATAAACGTTTGCTAAAATGCATCACAAAGATCAGACAGATGCCGATTATGCGGATTATGTGGGCTATACAACTCGCCACCTTCATAGACGCATTGTGCAATATAACGATTGAGCGATTGGTAAACACTTCATTGAGGCCCATAGGGACAAAAATCGCCTTGCAGAAAGCCTGTTACATGTCTTGAGAAAATGCCGTAACAAGTTTGATTGTCTTATTTATGAGATTCTCTACATAAAGGAATTTCGTCCTAATTTAAATACTCGGTAAGACACCATCCGTGCGAAACTTTTTGTTTGAACCATTAATTCCTTCTATTGTCTTCTGTTCTGTATAAATCCTCTTATTTTGAACTCCCATTTTGACTTGATAATGACGTGCAGTTAACGTCGAAACGTCGTCCAGTTTTTATACATTTTATAATGCATTTTAGCAAACTTTTGTTGCAGATTTTTATAGTAAAGTGTTCTAACAAGTCACTTCTCAAGTTGAACAATACCCAGTTTAACAGACAATTGCAAATCCGCTCAAGCTTCGCGCCATCTAATACACATCATGAGGATAATTTACTTGGGTGGTCGCCTTTATACTTTTTAGTTTTAACAAAACTAGGACTAAAGTAACCAGCCAAGAGAATATAGCATGATGTAAATCGTGTGGTAAAAAGCGTTGACAAAATTTAGCCAAATTTAAATGAGACATTCACTTGTTGGTGTGAATAGGCATTAGTTTGGATGACTGCAGAAATACTAAAATCCTTCGATGTCAAATTTTCGACATACACTCTTAGACAACTCCTTTTCACCGCTTTCAGTGTCATTTTTATAAAATATGGAATGTGTATCTGAGATGTGCTTGACGTATTTCACTTGTCTCGAGTGGACGTCGCTTTTGACAGCAACGCTCCAACAATTTTGTCAAGGACGACAAGCCTCACTTGCAACTATTATCTCGTTTTACATAAATCGCCACAAGCATTGTTTATTCTTGGTCACTGTATGTAACAGGTGACTGTTTTTCTTATCGGTTATTTCCAAACTTCGCCACCCAGACATATTCCTTCCCTTGAAGTTAAACTCTTTCTGTGTTTTTGGGTACGCGATACGTGAGTCACACTGTACTGTGCTTGATAACTTACATCCTCTTTCATTCTTTGGTAAAATTTCCTTTTTAACCAGTTGTACCAATGCTACCTTGGCGAAGCTCCTTAGAAAAAGAAAAAGAAGAAGGAAAAAGGTGCGTCAGAAGGGCTTTAAGCATGCGATACTGCATACGCCTTTCTCGCCTCGTTTGTGTGTCTGCAATTCAAAAGAATCTTTGTTGCCTGATGAGGCTATACGGTCTAATTTAAACGCATATGAAGGAATATTTAAAATGCCAGCCACTATGGCATTTTGATGTGGAAAATGCCAGCCATTATGGCATTTTGGAAGTGGTCTACCAGATATCACCAGAGCGATGAAACTCATGCTTGCTATCCGCTTATTATCGCTATCCGACGAAAATAAAACTGAAGTTAAACGCGCTGAAGTTTCAGTACATGAGAATTTCCAACTTCTGCACCGCTATATTTCATAATTTGCCCAGGCTTGAAGAGAAAATCCTGCTAAATGAGCAAAAAATTAATGCAAATCACTTCTAACATCTACTGAAATGCGCGAAAACTCACTTTTAATGTTTTAGGACACCAATTATTTGGACATTTTACACCCTTCTATTCCTGACCGCAAATCCTTGCGTGGCTTCGCGCGCCTTTATAAATTATACATATTGACGTTCAACTGATACTCAGAATTAGTGTCCTTCTACACATGACTTTCTGGAAAACCCTGCTTAAACTCCTGGTACAAGGTGATTATAAAATTTTCAACAATTTCAAAATGTTGCCTTGACAATTTCAAAGTATTACAGACAGAAAATTAACAAAATAAAAAAAAAAGCCACTAAATTTGGAGTAAAATTTTATCATGGTAAAGTACAGGACGTCTGCTGGTTTAAAAGCTAAACTACGCTTTTGCTGGAGGTATCGCCGGGGATGCAAAACGTTTTTGTCCCGCTCCTTCGATAATCACCTCTGATATTTATTAAACTAATTAGCCACAATGGTTTGGTTGACAAACAGTTTACATATTAACCCCTCAAAATTTCTTTTTACTCCATAAAGTTCACACGTTTCCCTGACAAATATTTTGTCTATTTTGGTCTATTTTCTCAAAAACCCAGGCATTTTATGGCGCGTTCAAAGTCACGAAAAAACACTTCCATTTTGGTACATAACGGAGCCTGTGCGGAGAATGGCTCTATGCCTACTTAAATGGTACAAAGTAATCTACATGGCGGTTATTCTTTGAAAATAGTCATGTAAATTAGTCTTTGACGTCCAAGTAGTCTTAGACCCATTCTCCGCACAGGCTCGATTAGGTACCAAAATTATGACGCGCGATAGCGGACAAAACCACATTTGTCAAATGTGTATACAAGACCGATTTCATATAACACAATTCCTTTAATATTCCAGAAATTCTCAAATATACATGGTCAAACCCCAAATATATGAAACACCTTCTCAAATATAAAAAATGTACCTCGGCTTTCTATGAAATGTGTACCATATATAAACAGTGTCGCCAAATATAAAACACATTGTCTCAAATATAAAACATGGCGTAAATGTATAAAACAAGCCGCCAAATATACAAAAATGCACGAATATATGGACCCAAATCGTAAAATGTAAAACATAGCACGGATATGTAAACCATAAAACCAAACATAAAACATGAGTGCGAAATGTAAGACGAGTGCCAAATATAAAACGTGCCAGACATATAAAGCCAGGTTACCAAGCAGAGTTTAATATGAGCCCTTGAACAAATCTTCAGCGGAGACGTTTCTAGAAGGAGGAAGAATGGTAGCCAAGGGAATTTGAAAAGAAAGGAGGTTTACGTTTATAGCAATTTGTTATGGACCGTGATTTCACTGTTTTAGGAAGATCGGCAATCGAGTTTGTTCCCATCGTAGAATTTTTGTCACTGGGATTAAATTTGTTCGAGGACCTTCGCCGCCACTCATTTACATCAGATGCTTGTTTCGCCGAGGTTTTAGTGTGCAGAGCGGAAGAGTATGTAAGTGGGCTCGTGGTACTGCTTCACGTCCATCACTGGTCTGAAGATATCTGTGGTGATTTTGCTACGATCATTGCTGGTGTGCAGGGCTATATTAATCACTTTCACGAAAGATTCAATAACTTCAATGGCGACAACGACGAACGATATCACTGTCCCTATGAACCTATAAACTATATATAAACGCAAACCTCCTTTCTTTTCAAATTCCCCTGGCTACCATTCTTCCTCCTTCTAGAAACGTCTCCGCTGAAGATCGGTTCAAAGGCTCATATTAAACTCTGCTTGGCTTTATATATCTGGCACGTTTTATATTTGGTACTCGTCTTACATTTCGCACTCATGTTTTATGTTTGGTTTTATGGTTTACATATCCGTGCTATGTTTTACATTTTACGATTTGGGTCCATATATTCGTGCATTTTTGTATATTTGGCGGCGTGGTTTATACATTTACGCCATGTTTTATATTTGAGACAATGTGTTTTATATTTGACGACACTGTTTATATATGGTACACATTTTATATAAAGCCGAGGTATATATATTTGAGAAGGTGTTTCATATATTTGGGGTTTGAAGATGTATATTTGAGAATTTCCAGCATATTAAAGGAATTGTGTAATATATGAAATCGGTCTCCTATACATATTTGACAAATGTGATTTTGTCCGCTAACGCGCGTCATACAAAATGGTGGGTTTTTTTCATGACTTTGACGAGCCATAAAATTACTGGGTTTGGATAAAATAGAACAAAATAGACCAAATATTCCTCTAGAAAATGTATGAACTTTTTGGGGTAACAAGAAATGTTGGGGTGATATACACTTTAAATATTCAACGACGATCAGCTCGATTTCCATGACTAACAGTTAATTTCTAGCTTGTGATAAGTATTTGATTGATCAATTACATATAAATCAAACAGTGAATTACCTAAAGCATCGTTTGCTCTCGTTCGAGTTCGTGGGTTTTTTCGGGGTCCTGATAGACTGCTGGGGCCGTAGATTTCTTCACAACGCTTTTCAAAGGCACCAACCATCTTCTTCGCAACTTCGTCAAAAAACACTGATGATAACTGAGAGTGTAACGCAGAACGGAATTCAAATGCAACCTATACCAAGTACAGCCCAATAAATGCTATTAAAGAAGTGAACAGGACACGACCATGTAGCCACCATAAGATAAACTGACGGAAAATTTAGGGTAGTGGTATCCGTCGAATTTCAGTTGACGCGAATCTCGGGTTGTAGAATATCTGTAACCTAAACCTGTAACCTAATACCTGTTGTAGAATACCTGTATCAAAAGTTCGACATCTAAAGCCTGATTTAGGTTGAGTTGACTCTGAGTTGACTCTCTGAGTTGACTCTCTGGGTTGACTCTCTGAGTTGACTCTCTGGGTTGACTCTCTGAGTTGACTGTGTGAGTTGACTCTCTGAGTTAACGCTGAGTGACTCTCTGAGTTGACTCTGAGTGACTCTCTGAGTTGACTCTCAGAGTTAACGAGAGAAGTGGCCCACTTGGATAAAGTAAGTCGACTGGGTGTTTGCTTTATCCGTCACCTCTTTAGTCGAATCCTGTTATCTTGAATCAAATAGATTTACTCAGATTTATTGAACATCGCACCTGAAGTCATTTTATTATAGGGTAGAGTGAACTGAAGTGTGACATATCAAGCTCCATTCAGATTTCATTTAAATGTTAAAGCCTCCCTGGCTGTCACCTTCAAATTTTCGAACACTTTGTTGGTTAAAGGTACCGTATATTGAAGGTATGTTATTTTGTATCTTTCCATGTGTTTGTCCTGATCTCTTTATTGCCAGAGTCTGTTGAGACCCCAAGATCCACTATCCCCCAATATACATATGTCGTTAAAAATCGTGTGCAAAATGAGTGATCGATATTAATATAATAGAAACATACATGGAAATCTACGATTGTTGTTCTTGGATTCCCTTTCAAACCTGGACTAAATCTCCACACAGTTTTCATATAGTTGAACAATTCTCCCTGTGTACATTCTGACTAAAAAGAAAGTAAAAAAAGAAGAGTCCTAGAATGTCACAACTTAAAGTGTTTAATTATCATTAATTGTAATTATTAATTCTGTATTAGAGAGATAAGAAAATGAATCAATCGTCACAAAGCTAAATAATGACCATTAAAATGGCACTTTCCAATTGTGTTATTTTGATTTATACTTCGGATTATTCCATCGTACCCATTAATCTCGCCTAATCTCGTATCATTTCATCCTTTTTTACCGCATTTCTGTGATTTTACCACAATCTATCGGATCCTATCCATTTCTGTTTTGGTACGGTCTTATCCAATTCCAACTAACATACCCCGTCCTTCCTACCAGGGTTTATTTTTTTCAGTAATTTTTATCACTGCACAAAAATGCATATTAAATCAAACTCAGTGTGACACAGTATAAATTAAGCATATCGAATTCAGTGATCAGAGTCTTGTTACTTCGTTGAAACTGTCTTTGAATGTTTTGCTACCTTTCTAAAGCTACCTTTCTGTGCGCATGGGTGCAGATAGGAATTTGGATTCGTATATGTAAAGATATTTGGTATTGTTTATTGTACTGTTTTCAGGTCAAATCTTTTTGATCTTTTAATATATGACATACAGAGATGGCATCCTGGATTCGTTTAGGACCCATTTGGCAGCGACGGGAGATGACGGTCATTGCAGAGCCTGCTAACCCTATGTCGAACCTTACATGACAGCAGCAGGATCACTATACCTGCTCCTAGTTTGAAATTGAAAAAACAACAAACAAAACAAAAAACAACCTGCGAGCTAATACCCACGGACCGCAGTCGTGAAACCATCCGTGCAGCCGTAGCATATGAAAGCACTCCTGAGGTGGGTAGCCAACTTCGGAGGGAAAAAAGTCTGGCGATATCTTTCCCAGTCAAACAAATCTGGGAATAAGTTTTTCCAGTCATTAAAAATCTGGAGATTTTACTACAGGTCGTGATATTCAGGCTTGGAAAGGTCCTTTTTAGTTATCAAAACACAACCGTCAGTCCAACAAAGATGAGAAGGAAACGAGCAAGACTGGAGGCGATGGGCGCCTGGAGGCAGCGTTAGATATTCGGCGCATCTCAATACCGACGGTTCATCAAAGCCTGGATAATTTGTCCGATAGATAAGACCTATTTGGAAGGTGACTTGTATACCCAGGAGGTAGTTATTCCTAAGGACAAACGAGGCAAGCAACAGTATCCATAATTTGAACAACTGATGTTGGCGGTCCTGCTACTTTAGCAGCCACGTGGGGTCACTACTTTCTTCAGGTTATTAGTTTCGAGTGGCCGGTATTTTCGGATGGTTGAAATACGTTGGGTTGGCTGCAAATTTGATAGACCTTCGCTTAATTATCAGCACGCTGAGAGTAGTAACTTAACGATGAGAGAAATAAGGCCAAGAATGAACCTAGGAAGTGGTCAACTAAAGCAGTTGCCGTTTGTAAAACCACATTTTTGTCACAACCGAATATCGGGGGTTTTTTCAAGAAAATCGAGTCTTTTTTTGGTAATATTTCAGCCAGGAAATGCATTTTTGGTGTGTTGTCCCGCACCTTAAATCGAAATATTTTTTCGGCAAAAAATTTTGTATTTAACTATGTTCCCCTTTCAGTTGTCAAACACTGTCCACTTTTTTCGAACCAAAATTCGTCACCGGAGTGGAGCACAAGAGAATAAGTGTTTCTGGCGCCGTTTTCCCAGCGTTCATTACGGCGTCACTAGGTTGGCCAGCTTAAGTATATTTTCAACTTTAGACTACTAGTGGACGTTCTTCAAGCTCGTTCTCTCAGAAAAACGATTTCTCAGCCTTAGACGGGAATCGAACCCTCAACCTTCTGATGACCGGTGAGACGCTCTAACCATTGAGCTACCACGAACTAATGACTGAGCTCCTACATGAATTGAGTTCGTGTTCGCCATTAAGTACTTCCATCATTATTATCATATCGTGACTTCTGCTTAGGCAGTACATATGATGAACCTGCACCCTAGCTCACCATCTGAGTCGTGGGAGCTCAATGGTTAGAGCGTC
Source organism: Nanipora kamurai (assembly GCA_036872915.1). Taxonomy (NCBI): domain Eukaryota; kingdom Metazoa; phylum Cnidaria; class Anthozoa; order Scleralcyonacea; family Helioporidae; genus Nanipora; species Nanipora kamurai. The sequence continues at coordinate 115,222 of JBAHVQ010000392.1, read as the reverse complement.
TCATCGGTCATCAGAAGGTTGCGGTTCGATTCCCGCCTAGTGCTCAGAAATCGTTTTTCTGAGAGAACGAGCTTGACGAACGTCCACTAGTCGTCTGAAGATTTACCACGCTCCCACATGAACTGAGTTCACGTTCGACATTAAGTATATTTGCAACTTTGTCAAAAAGGAATGCACGACGGGGGGCATCATTTTGAAGTGCCGTTACTTATGAGACATCTAAAAGAAGTTATTCATGTTTTTTACAACCTAATTGTCTAGTGAGGAAGTTTTATCGAGAGAATAGGATAGCTGTCCACCCAACAAGAAGTTGGAAAACCAGAAGGGTTAGGGAGATGCCGAAACTTTGGAGGAAAAAAAACTGACGTTTTGAGCGAAGGTCCTTCGTCGTAGCGCAACGTAAAATCATATAAAACCAGGTGGTGTTTTTATAAGAAAAAAAAGCCATGTGACATATAGCTCGCCATTCAAATGGAAAAACCAACAACAAACTAAGTAATATCAGGTAAATGAAGGAAAGTCATTTGTTATTTTAAACGCCGATCGGTAAACCGAAAAGGGAGGGAGCCAGAATTTTAAGTTTACCCGTCCTAGACGTCTCTCCATGACGAGTAAAATATTCTGGCATCAAACAGAATAAAGTAATCTGGTGTTAGCCACAGTAACATAAAAAAAGTCAGTTACGGAAGGCTAAGAGTTAAACAACAAAACTTGTAGAGAGTTGCGGGGTGTTGGTGGCACAGTGATAGTGCACGTGTCGCGCACCTCGAAAGCACTCAAAGTGCTTTCCCTTTGAACATGATTTTTATCGCAATTTTTTCCAAAGTCATAATTATTGATTCAAACAAATTTTTCTTTTCAATTCGAAGAAATTCAAAAAAAGAAAATCGCAATGCGCGGGGTGCTTTTAGCTGCAGGTTAAAACAACCTTTCACCCTTCCCAGAATTCAAAGCTTTTACTTATCCCTACCCTGAATCTAAGTGATTACCGTGAAGTCAAACTTACCACAACTAAATTTGGTGGAACAAGGGTTAGCACTGAAATATATCTTTCTACTAGTGGTGGAAATCCAATGACTAATTTGCACTTCATATGTCCAGGCTTTTTGTCAAAAACCACTGAATCTCTACACCAAGGAACAAAGTACTTGTACTCATCTACCTCTGATACAACAGTGTACAAATTTTCCATAGAAAACCTATAAAGATAAATAAATTTGTTCAAAGTTTGCTTAGTACATGTATTATTACATCCAAAATTAGTCATGCATTTGTCAGATAACATTGCACTAAAATTCTCCATCACCTATGAAAGCAGATCAATTCTATCAGCTGATCAGTCTATCAGCAATGTTACCAACCAACAGGGTTACAGGTACTGCTCCCCATACTTTTTATCCAGAGTGGTGGCTTGTTAGTACTCAAAAACTTTCCAGTAATACTAATATTATGTTTAAATATTTAGACCTGGTCCACTACATACAGTATAAATTAAAAAAAAACCCCAAACAAACAAAAACTCCAGAATTCTGATGATCTGAAATCAGACTGTCTGAACTACTAATAATTTCACTGTTTACAGTGTCAAAGGCATGATGTGAGCAAATGTGTGATAATAATTTGTTTACACAGATAATGCCTCCCACATTATTAAACTCATAATGATGCATGTTAGTGCAGCAGCAAGTTGTCAAACATTTCTGCAAACAATGTATGTTTTTGGTCCTTATGTAATGACAAATGAAGTGATTTAGTATATATGAAACATCACTTTCCAGTCACCTTTACTTTCCAGTTTAGAGAACCTCACAAACTGCTGACCAGGTTAGTGTTAGGTTTAGGTTAATCAGAGCCAGCAATCACCTAATTAATTCAGGCGTCCAATAAACTGCACTTAAGGTGGTCTTTCTTACACGTTGAGAACCTTTTTCCCTAATTTAGTACTTTTTCCTCATTTTTTACTCTAATATTATAGAATACAGGTGACTGAGAAAAAAATCACTCACTTACACAATTGTTGTTGCCATAGTAACCGAGGAATGACCCCCTATGGTGTAAAATATGGTGTTTATGCCCAAAATGATGGAAGCCAAAATAAACTATGAATGGTCTCTTAAACAGCTTTAATGGATCCTAAATAGACCTATCTATGATGGGAACAAAAAATACTTAGCTAGAGGAATATAGTGTATATATTTTACTGCCATTTATAGACAAATGAAAATATAGGCGTGCAGAGTTAATTAATAGAGTTGCTCAAGTCACACATAATATTTTTTAGGTTCACATCACAGCTTTAACAGTAATGAGTAAATGCTGAAAATTTCACCTTGAT
>JBAHVQ010000392.1:97259-108583 GCA_036872915.1 Nanipora kamurai | reverse complement strand
TTTTTAAATATAGTGACAGCATTTTTATTGACATGTTTAGTTTCCTCTATTCAGACTCTGCTGGGGCCTTCTAACAGGTACTGTACAATATGTAATCAGACTAATTGAGGTGTAATAATTTAAGTTTTCTAATATTAGCAATGATAGCCAGATTCAACATTATGGTAACTTGTGAGCCCAGTTGAAAAAAACCAAAAAAAACAAAGCATTTCTTTGTTTCACTTTATTAATTTAAGTCTTAGCTTAGTTATTTAGTTATTAACTTATTAGATCTCTGCTAATTTTCCTTAACAATTTCATCAGCCTTAAATGCTGCCAGTCTTCAGGGATATCAATAACTACCAGCAGTACTCCCAAAGTGTTGGAGTCAATGGATATAGAGGTAAGTATATAATAATTATTGTATATATACCATACCTTGTTTTACTTAAATGCTGAACAGAAAGTTTGTTCATGTGGGCGCTTGGTAAATATCAGACAGCTAGAGGATGTTCGTCAAGCTCATTCTCTCAGAAAAATGATTTCTGAGCCCTAGATGGGAATTGAACCCGTTCCCTTCTGATGACAGGTGAGATGCTCTTACACAGAAGGTTGCATGTTTGATTCCTGTCTAGGGCTCAGAAATGGTTTTTCTGAGAGAATGAGCTTTACGAACATCCTCTTATTGTCTGATATTTACCAAGCTCCCACATGAACAGACTTTCTGTTCAGCATTTAAGTATTACATCATTCCTCAAGACCATTGTGCAAGAGAAGAACCCAAAAACTGTAAAAGAGCTACAGACAGCTGTCAATGCTGCCTGGGAAGGATTCCCACGCAAACATGTAGTTAATTTGATCGACAGCATGTTAGGCAGATGTGAAGCTGTCATCAAGGCCTGAGGAGGGCCCATAAACTATTAAATTTTTTTCTTCACTAATAGTTTTTGGTGTTCTGTGATAATGTTACTTAATATCACTATCTGCCCTGCTGGTGAGCAGTTCTTTTTGACTGCCAGTGTATATATGTGTGTGTGTATAAAGGGATACCTATATGTATGTATGCAGGGGCTTAGGATGAGGAAGATTTGTAATTCTGATGAGAGGTTTGAGGGAAGGCTTAATGATTTGTGGAGACATTTAGTTAAGCATGGTTTTAAGAAGTGTTTAATTAATAAACAAATTTTGAAAGCCAAGGCTAAGAGAAGGGAAGAACTTTTAGTCAAGATACTAGGAATAAGGATCAAAAATGTACAAGAATTCCTGTGGTGGTTAATTTTCATCTGGTGTGTTATTGGGGATAGGAAAGATTGTTAAGTCGCTTTGACCTACTTTTCATGCGTTGGATGACATGTAAAGGATGCTTGGGGAGGAGCCTATTGTAGCTTTTAGAAGGCCTAGGAACCTTCGGGATGAAATTGTGCATTTAAGGCTTAAAAGTGAAATAGTTAATAAGGGGATGAACAAGTGTGGTAAATCATGTTGTAGAATTTGTGAATTTGTTGAGGAAGGTTGTGAATTTGAAGAAGCAGGTTGTAACATTTTTATCAATTTTGCATTCAATTGTGATTCGGAAGGGGTGATTTACCTTATTTCTTGAAACAAGTGTAAAATGAATGATGTTGGTAGTACTATTATGTCTTTTATGAAAAGGTTTAACAACTGCAAAAGCAGTATGAGGAGATATGGGGAAGGTCAAAGAAGGGTACCAGGTCAACATTTGTATGCCCACTTTTACAAACAAGGTCATATGGGAATTGCTGATGTGGTTGTAAAGATTATTGATAAGACAAGTGTTGAGGAGCCAACTGAAAGACAGGGGGTTTGGATGTACAAATCAAATTCGCTTATCCCCAGTAGTTTAAATTTAAGAGATTTTTTATCGGTAAATGGATTATTAATTAGTATTTCAGGCATAAAGAGGACTTTCATTGACTTGTAAAATTGGTATCTTGACTGGTTTCTGAAACATCAAAATAAAGTTTTTGAAAAAAGTTTTTTGATTGATCTGTTTGTGAAAACTTTTGGCAAAGGAAGGTTATTTGATCAACTTATGTATGTGTATTTATATATATATGTATCTACATGTATATGCACAATATATATACACTGATGAGGCACAAAAGGCCAAAACAGTTCTGTCTGTAGTTAAATATTTATATGTATATGTTTATATACTGGTATATATCTATATCATATTTTGCTTACCTTAAAAATCCACTATCATCTGCTTAGGAATCATCAGGTGGACGAGCTCTTCCACCTGATGATTCCTGAGCAGATAAAACAGGCTGTAGTGGAATTTTAAGGTGAGTGAAATACTATTACTTGCTTTACTTATGCAGTATCGAGCACACATTTGCATTTTGTAAACCAAAACTTGCTCATGTATATCTATATCTACAGTATATGTATATATATGTATACAGTATATATATATTTAAAAACCAAGTAGGAGTGGATAAGACAAGAGGCAATTACAGACCAATACTGTCGATTCAATAAATCACTTTCTACAATTATTTGTTAATTAATGACTTCTAAGACAAACCCCTTTATTTGATCCATGACACAGAGAGTTTAACAATTTTTTGCTGAGCTGCAAATGAGAATAGTGTGTGGAAACTTAAATCCCATCATAGATCATCTATGTCAGTACATATGTGAATTGTTAATGAGTTGTAGAAGTAATACTTTCACAGGTTTGGGTGTTTTATCTAGTGTTCCAATCACCAGAAAACATGATGAAAACAAAAGGCTGAATGCCAAGTTTTCATTGTTTTGGAACGTTTGGAGTGCCTGATACATTAGAGTGTGTTTGTACCTGTATTCATTTAAAATGTAGCAAAACTATTTATGTATATGACTGTTTTGAATATTATAATATAGAATTTAGTGATTAGTAATCCAGATCACTAGGAGTTTTCCCACAAGTTTTCATTGGGGATCAAAAGGCATGCATGTAATATGGTGTACAATCATCAACTGGTTACAATAGATCATTAATTATTAATGAATTTGAGAAATTCATTTCTGAAAGTCATTATTAATTCACAAGCAAAATTTAAAAAAATAATGTTTAACCAATGTCTGTAAGTGCTGGTACTATTATACAAAATGAATGGCCTTTCATGCTTTACATTTCTCATACATGAATAAACTTTACATACAATCTTGTAAATTAGTTCCAAACCTTGCTGTCAGTTATCTTTGGGAGACTCCTTCTGAAGCATAGAACAAGTAATAAGAAATGTGAGCAAAAGGAAGCAACAGTGTCTGTAAATGTGCTACAAAATTGATGTTTTATTAATAAGCTCTGTATCACATTAGTTTAAAGATGGTGATTAGACATTAATTTCTTTTGTATTTTCCTCTAACTATTAATGAGTTTTAGAGGAATACTAAACTGTTTAACTACCCTTTATAGCATCCTGCAGGTTATATCATCAACAATGCCTGTCAAAGCTTTCGTAAACAGTTTGGCTGTGGTTGCACAACGTTGGTCTGCTTGATTGGATATTGGGGAAGGGCAGTGCAGGTTCTCTCAGAAATGGTACAGTATTAGATTTTTCTTTGTTATGAAGAGTGTTGTAAATCTGAGGTCAGTCAAAAACATAGTTCTTGATCGCTTTCTCATTGCCACTGGTGTTTATGATTGATAACAACCGATTCACACTCTAATCATCAGTCTTAACACCCTTAGCCGCAGTTAAATGCGTAAATCAACAGACAATTAACCATTGACTAAGATTTGAATTTGACGTAATTATAATACGTCTTACCGAAATCCTTGGGAAACCATTCTAAAATTTCGGAAGCATCACGCATAAAAATCTGTCCTAATGTGTATAAAGAAGTTTGGAAAATCAGCAATTTGACTCTTCCTTCACGAGGATCCCGATACGTCGTTCTCAATTCCCTGTCCCATCACTCCACAACGTACTACTTTCATTTTATTTCACTTTTCGCTTTTCATTCACAGGGTCGTGCGGTTGAACTTGGAGAAAAATTGTTCTTTTAAAAAGTATTCTCAGTGAAATACATACGTGTCGAGGTCATATAAATATCATATTGAAAAAATTGTGTTGCTAAATCAATGAATCATGCTAAAGACGACGTCTTCATTTTTACTTATTGAAACGCTAAAATTCCTCCAGGGCGCATATCCAATGACCTTGGTATCGTGAAAATTGTCCGTCTCCAAGCTCCACCGAAATGCATACACTGTGTCCTATATATTTTGTTTTTTATAACGTCTCAAGTCTCATGCTACGAGAGATCACGTGGATGATATATGCATCGTTTTTGAAATACATTCGTTCTGTTTGACAGTTTTGATTGTAATACGGGCAGGTATTGTACCTGTTTTGAATTGGGAAACGAGTAAAATGCCTGACCGCATTGCTTGCCAAACCATCCATTAAGAAAACGATATTAAAGTAGAGTGATAATCAGTGAGTGTGGAGCGACGTGAATGAAGCCAAGATTTAGAAGATGATTTTTTTCGGAATTTGTTTTATTTTTTACTTCTTAAAATTGTAGACTGGCAATGGATGATAAAGACTATGTAACCGTAGTTGGAATGCAAACGAGAGAACAGGAAGTAGAAATATTTAAAAATGTACACGAAAGTTGAGTAAACAAAACTGTCTCGTACCCAAACTATATTGCGCTTGTCACTATCCAATTTTCATGTAAGAAGATAAAAATTCATAAATTCATAAAATTCAAAAAAATTCATAAATTCTACTAGAAACTGAAATTGACCAGCAAAGTTGCAAAGAGGATCAAAACAATCTTTCAAACTCGACGATTCTTGACGGCAATATGAGAATGGCTTCATTTTTGATCAGTGTTTGCCTAAAGACTACGATACAATAGCCAAGTTTCAGAGACTTTGTTCGGAAACAAGGTTTATGAAATTCATTTTTGTTTCGGGAAGTATGTTTTTGAAATTTTGGCCGATAATTGGTAGGATCGAAGAAATATGATTTCGGAAATTACTTTCTCAAGATAGAACTTGTTCCATCTTCGGAAACTTTTTTCCGAAATAAAGTCTCCGAAACTTTTGTTCATGTGTCGTCGGCTTAAGAACTGTTTCATAGATTAGTTCCTGTGTGATAAAATTCTTTGCGTTTCACCACAAACACGTTCTCAACTATTCATGCAGATAAGTGCATATCTAAGTGTAATATCTAAATCCTAGCAAAGAAGGCCGTGTGTTTGAAACAGTTACGAATATGGAAGCAAGAAAGTGGAAAAGGTCAGAACGAAAAGCTAACCATGGTAATTAAAAGATATATGAATGAATGAGGATGGTAAAGAGGAAAAGTAGGAGGAGAGGTGAATGGAGCAGCAAAATTAAGAGAAACATGTTTGGGAGAATTTTTGTAAGATATAGAAATGAAGGAAAATTATCTAAAAAGAAAAGAAAATAACTTAAAATTACGGAAAACATATCGAAAGCAAACGGAACGAGTGGAAAGAATGACGACGAATTAAGCACTTAAGAAATGAAAAAAAAAGGATGGAAAGAAGGACAGGAAACATTCTTGTATATTATAGCTATTCTTGCATGACTGCTGCTTTATTTTTCAGGGTATTCCAATACCAGTTATTGCACAGATAATGGACGAAACCTATAATGAGTTTGAAAAAGTCTTTGCAAAATCGTTCATTTCATTGGAATTTCTAGGAGATTGGAATCAGAACAAGGCAGTTTTATCGAGAGATTTGTCATCTTTTGAATCTCTGACATTTTTTGTTCAACGACCAGCAAATGGTGGATTCTTGGGACAATTTAAAACGGCTACAGATAACTGGGAGCGAAATACAAATTTGACAGATTTTTCTAGGTTGACCAAACTTTCGGACGACTGTGATGAGTTTTCTTGGTACTTCGATCATGTGGAAAATTTCAAATCTATGGAAAAAGATCCCTTCAGTCTACCTGATATAAATGTGAGTCACAAGGCTTTCCAAACGCAGCTCTGCTCTGGAAAAGAGCAATCTTTACAGTCTCTGCCCGGAGCTGAAGGGGACCTAGATCCTGTAAATGGCCAAGTAAAGCAGACTAATCACCAACTGACTCACCCAAAAACTATATTAAACGAGCATTCTTTAGAAATTCTGGGAAAAGATATGTCCTTTAGCGAAGATTGTATCAAACCTCCAGCACACGAGGAATCTATATTAGACGATGAATTTGACAGTTGCTTTGATGAAGTATCAGTGAAAGGTGGTACTTCAGGAATGGCAGAAGTTCCTACGACGAAAATGACTCACCCCCTTAAATCAAGAGTTGAGGAGAAATCCCTTACCCGCTTAACAGGGTCGGAAAATTTAGTAATTCAAGAGTTACTAAACAATAAGTTGCTAGCTTCAAGGCGGTCTATGACTAGGATTAGTAATAAGACCAACATTGAGAAAATATTTCGTAAAAGTCGCCACTTAGCCGATATGTCAGTGACAAATCTCGAGATTCCTTCCGAATCAATAGATCTCGGAATCAAAAGTTTATCCATCGACGGGAGTTCAACGCATAGTCGAGGCGACCGTTGTGAAGACTATTTGGAAGTGGGAGCGTCAGTGATTGGGAGGCGACATAAAGATAAGGAGAAACTACCTAATTATAAAAATAAAAAAATTATTTCTGGGAAGTCCTACTTGGATATACGTGATTTTGAGTTACTTGGGCGTAGTTTGGCGCACGGAAAAGAAAGCGAAATGAAATTTGCTTTGGAAATTCTAAACAAACAATACATTGCATCAGATTGTACCATGAAGCAGTTCTCATTTTCATCAGATTTTATAGCTCTTCAAACCGTGATAGGACCGCCAAGTTGTAACTCTCGAGTTCTGGATGGTATAGTTATTATGCTTTCTGAACGAAACAAATCTATTGTGACGCAGGATTGCTGTAAGAGACCAAGCCATATCATGCTAGTTAACGGTGACATCGCTTTTAATTACAGGCACGCTGGCTATAAAGGACCTGTCGAAGTAACCCGTGTTTTTGAGAAAAAAGATTTCAATGATGTTAGTTTGAGTGAACGGAACAAGTGGATCCAAAAAGCCATGTTGGTCGTACAAAATCTAAATGTAGGTGTAGTCGGAGCTCGTGGAAACGTTGATAATGACCTACGGGATTGTTGGCAAGGGTCAGGAGTGGTCATTCTAGAAGGCCTTAACCATTGCCAACTGGAACTGCTGTCAAAAATGACTAAAACTTCAATCATATCGTATCCTTTGGACTTTCGAGCAAGTGATGTCGGAGACCCAGTCGTAACTACTGTATGGTACAGCGGTTGGTCTTCAGGTAAATGGGTCGAGAATTCACCCAAAGCGCCCGGTGTCGAAACCATCGCGCTTGCTCAGGTTAATGTTTATGACGACGATGAAAACACATCTAAGGTGGAGCAAATGGTTCATACTTTGTTGTTATGTGGTCCTGTCGCGGATCTAGTTCATGACAGCGAGTTGAAATTTTGGAACTGCGTGAACCGTTTAAGAAATGCTTTGGCTGACCAACAAGTGCTTCCTGGAGCTGGAGTAATTGAAAGGCGTTGTATAGAACATTTGGAAGCGATCAAAGGTAGGGAGTCGAAATCCAATTATGTCCAGTTTATATGTGTTCACAGTCTCATGCAGTCTATACGTAACTACACAAAGTGTGAGTGTTTTATTTTTGGAAGCTAATAGCCGATCTTTATGCTAAAAATTAGCTTCCGAGTTTGGACTAGCGAAAAGATCTAACATCTTGGAGAAGTTTGAGAAACTGCCCGAACTTAAGAATACGAAGGGCCTTCGCTCGAAACGTCAGTTTAAGTATTCATAAGTTCCGGCAGTTTCTCAAACCTTTTGATTATCTACATAGCCGTTCAATACTGTCAACGCAGCACTCTAATTTTTTATAACATCTTCGGGAGGATGGTTTGGGAAAGTTTCAGTAGCCGGTTCCCCTTATTGCGTTCACTTAGAAGTATTTTTATTTATACTGGATAATCCTATCAGCTAAACTATGCTGTTCTCCCTAGAGGTCCAGTTAGGGCAATCCCTCGTGGGTCCAGTGTTACTACAGGAGGAAAGCGAAGTACCCGGAGAAAACCTGCGATGTTTGGTAGAGTCAAACTGGACAACACTCTTCTCACATGTGACCAAGGTAACTTTAACCAGAGAACCGCACCGAGCCGGAATCGAACCCTAATCACAGAGGTGAGAGACACGTGCACTACGACTGTGCTACCAACATCGCTTAACCATCCCTTCGCTGAATACAACTACCAGAATACTTTGCAGTCTTTTCTTTCTCAGGAAAATTTTTAATTCCCAAAGAGTGCCGGAATACAATTGCTCACATTAACATCACAAACAAGATTTCGAAAAGCGTTCTGGTAGTTGTATTCAGGAGATGAATAAGGGGAACCGGCCATTGCCATTACTTGATATAATAGTAAAGTGCTGCGTAGGCAGTTTTGAGCGGCGTGGAGAAAGCCAAAAGGGTTTGGGAACTGCTGAGACTTAAGAGTAAAAAGATACCTGACTTTTCGAGCGAAGGCCTTTGTCGTTTTACTCCGACGTCATTTTACCCGAACGGAGAATCTTCGGTCGGAACATCCGTTTCACTATCAAAAATTTAGGCAGTTTCCTGATACTTTTGGTTTCGTACCCATCGTTCAACGTTGCCCCCGCAGTACTGTACTCTTTACCCCACTAAAATACGTTGGTAATAATATCGGTATTTGGTCACATCTACCCCTCCTCTACACACACTAAAATGCATTTAAGTATTTTATGAGAAATGTATAGGGAATATCGGAACAATTTTTAGGCACGTAAAAATAATTTTTGGTCAAGCACAAAGACCGTCAAGTCCTAGTCATTCTGTACCGTTTCGCATTTCCCTTGCTTGACCTTTGAGAACTGTTAGGTTGGCAATTATTTTTTAAAATTTGACTATAACTGCTCTACTTTACAGGTAGCGGAATGGGTAACAAGACAACCCTTTCCAATTCGCTGTGCCACTGGACCTTGGACGACAGTGCAGCATTCAAACCTCTCATTTACGATGCTTTAATTAAAGGATTGAAGGATTTTATTTCGAGAGTGGACATAAATGCTGCCTCAGGTGTTTCCAACCTGGTTTCGGAAAACCCCACTGGATTTTCTGGTGCCAGCGCTCATAGTTTTGTATGTGATAACTACGTTTGTAAGGTTGAAGGATGGAAGCGAGCTCTTAGAATTGTGAAACTATTGCTTTGTTCTGAGTATCATATCGTTACCGGAGTGTGATTAAAACATATTATCATTGTTCAATGGCGTATCATGGCCATTTTGAGTGTATGTGTTTCGGGAGTGGGTTGTTAATATGCTGTTTTACCGAGCAAGACAATAAGTTTCCATAAACTTTTATCGATAGGTAGAGACCTTCGGTGCTTACTCACGGTTTTTACAGCCCAATTTTTACCAAAAGGCTGCGATTTCGGAGCCCCATCTTCTCACACTCGCATTTCCCGTCTGTCCCAGTGAGGCTCATTCACATTTGAAACATCTTTTCATAATAACAAAGGTGCATTATTGCACTGTACCGCCAAGTTCCCTTAACCCTCTGTTCGGACTAGCTAGGTGTCCTGCAACAGAGCTTGGAAAATGGCACTAGTCGGAATGTAGTGCCCAAAGCCAGCACAATGAAACGATGCCCGAGCACAGGCCCCACTTTGGGAGACAGTGCCTGTGTTCGGGCACCGTTCCATTGTGCTGGCTTCGGGAACTGCATTTAAACCAGTGCCCGAGCACCATGCCAGGGCACCTATTTTGAACAATGGGTAGGTGCTGATGCTTAGTAGATCTAAGTAAAAAGCTGGTCTAAATTCGTCTTAGGGGCTGTTTACATGAGCTGGGCTGGCGTAGCTAGCCTGGTTGATTTTTTTAAAGAAGATCTTATTACGGCCATAAATATTAACCAGAGTAACTTTGAAAATTAGAATTCGCTTAGTTTGGACCTAGGGAAAGGATACACTTGATTAAAATTATCTACTACGGTCGAGGAAAAATTTTCGTAACTCACTTCATCTCGGTTAGCCGGGCTAGCTCGGCTCATATAAACAGCCCATAAGTAGGTCAAATTGGGTTTAAGCAGTTCTAAGTTGGTCTGAGTTGGTCTAAGTAGTTCCAAGTAGATCTAAGCAGGTTTAAATAGGTCTAAGTAGTTCTAAGTACATTTAAGTAAACATAAATGTACAGGCCCAAAAGCTTTCGAGGGAGAAGGCAAGCAAAAATTGACCCAGATATCTCAATTACGACAATTGTTTTTAGTACTGTAAGTTAATATATTTGCTTGCCTTTGCCTGAATTTTCCGTATGTTCTCTGATTTTGGCACAAATGCCCTCCCCCAGTTAAAGTAGGTCTAAACAGGTGTAAGTAGCTCCGTAAGGAGGTATTTTCAGAGTAATGTCCATTACACTTCAAATAATAACTTTCAATTCATCAGCACAAACTTTTGTTTGGGTTAAACTTCATTGGATTAAATAAAAAAAAATTGAAACGTAACTCACAACCGCTTCATATATCGGATGCATATGACGAAACTATAAACGCTGGTAATGTTAAACGATTTATTTCAATTGTCTCGAAATTTATCTACCAGGGCAATCTGGATGATGTGTCGTCGGCTTTCCTTAACTGATGACATCATATCCAGAACTATACTCCAATCACGCTCACGGAGATATTTCTTTATCCGGAATTTGAGCTACCGCTCTGTTTTTGCTGTCCAGCCACCATCATATACTTTTCATTTTAGAATACTCCAGAAATTCTCAATGGGGCGAAGCTGTGGTACATTTGGAGGATTGTCACTCTTTGGAACACTCAGACGAACAATTGTATCCTTGACGTAATGTGAGGTGGCAAGATAAGACCAAAAGAAGTAATTATCGTCCGCATGATGCTCGTGCAAGAATGGTATTAGACGGCGCGTAATGCATTCCTGCCGGTAAACTTCTCCGTTGGTGTTGCGCTTCAGCACGGTCCTTGACAATTTTCTGCAGCACCTTTTCTGCCTCATTTCTTTCTCCGCAGAGACCGTTCTGGTGCCTTTTCTCTCTTGTCCTTTTTGCATCCATCTTTCTTCAGCACTTTCTGAACATAGGATTTATCAACTCCAAATCTCAGGGCCAGTTTTGCTCGGGACACGCAATTCTTGTCTGTTGCTGGCTTCACCAAACTCTTCCTCTCCTGAGGTGTCAACTTTTCAGCTTTTCGTCCATTTCCAACCGTCCTTTCTGTCCATTTCCAACCGTCCTTTCTGTTGTATTCCTTTCTTGAAAGTTTTTGAGAATTTTAT
>JBAHVQ010000392.1:77079-97159 GCA_036872915.1 Nanipora kamurai | reverse complement strand
AGGTATACACGTCTCCATTGAAGAGCACAATAGTGAAATGGATCTCGTGTTTTTAAATAAAGATGTCAATCAATCAAAGGTAATGTTAAATGATGGGACGATTTTTAACGACAATATTTATCGACGTTGCGCCAAAAATCGTCATTAAAAATTGTCCCTTGTTACATCACCTTACTATCAAAGCACGAATGTTGCGAAGGTTTGAAGCCAGTTCAAAGTTATGCAACACCCTTGCCGCAGCAACGTTGCTTTAAAAATCGTTCACGAAGCCCGTGCTTAGATGTATCGATTTTTTTTGCGACATTGTTGTGTTAAAAATCGTTGTTAAAAGTCATCCGGTGTAACCACGGCTTAACAAGCAAATAATCTTGGACAAATTATAACAGATAGCCACCCTACAGTAATCGAACAATCTACTATACCGTACAGTAATCGAATAAAAGCTCAACTATGGGGCTGCATGTAACAACGAGACGTTTGTTAGAAACATGGTGGTCGAGTTGAAAAACCAGGAAATACATCGCCAATTGCCATTGGTCGACGTCTGGGAACCAGGAAAAGCATCGCCATTGGTCGACGTCAAAATGGAAAACGAACAAAGTGCCAGCGCGCATATGAGAATGAAACTTGAATTTTTCAAGCTAACCAATATGATAACAAAAAGGAATGTACATCGTTGTCTAATTTGTCGTCTGTCATCGTAAAGTCAATCGATATATTTGTTTAGAAATCCTAACTTATACTGTTTAAGAAGAATTAAAAGGTGTTATAATTATTTCGCCAAACCCGAAGTGCGATTTTTCATAATTCTTGGACAAAAAGGGTTATTGCAGATAAATTTCATCTCAAATTTGACGAATCAAGCGAAAATGAGTAGCTTTCTTACAAACAAAGTGTCTCCGCCTCATGAAACCTCCCGAATAGTTTGTACTTTTTTCTAATTACTCTATGTGGTATTTTTTCTAAATACCTCGCAGGGCTTGAGTGTTTGTTAGAGAAAAATCCAAAGTAAGAATCAGAAAAGAGTATGATATGGCGAGAGAGATTTAGATGATAGAAACGTCACCGTCAATAAACTGCAACAAACCATTTAAGTGGTAACGAATTTCAAAGAGTAATGATTGATTGTAAAAATGTCAGAAAGATGAATCTTTCCAGGTAAGGCTGGGTTTACATTCCGATTAATCGGGCCGAGATGCATGTTAGACTGAGAAACAGCAGAGTGATAAGTGGGTTCGAATTTGCCTGCTTTTTATTAATTACTACGCAACTAAACCAGAAACTGGCTCGATAAATCGCAGTGTGTAAACGTACCTTGAAGGGGGAGTTCTCTTTTATAAATCTTACTGCTTACGAAGGATGGTCCATATCGGGGGATTTAATTCAGAAAAAGTGGGACAAAGGTTAGGGAGAGCATTCTGCTGACCTCCCGACAAATTTTCAGGAGTTAAAGAAAAGAATAAATATCTTAAGTATTTAATGTAACGTAAAATCTAAATATGTAATGGAACACTCCGTACTTCAATTTTTATAATAAATACATCGAGCAGGTAAAACTTTGTTATCAGTTAAGATTATTTAAACAAGGACACAATCTGGTTGAAACACACAGGCAGTTACACTAATGTTGCCTAAAGCTTTTTGAGTCCAAAAAAATGGATTCTTGATCTGGTTTAGTTACAATAACGCAATAGCGAGCTTCTATTTATAGCACAAAATGAGGACAAACAAACCGAAGTTGACTTTCAAATGATTGTAGATGACCCATTTTCTATTGTTGGGGCCGCAAGAATTATGGGTCAATGCTGACAAACATGAAGAGTGACGTCATCCCCCCGGAGTGCTTTAATCACATGGAAAGGCTTCAAAACGTCCAAGACAGGGAACGGATTTGAATTCAAGAGAAACATGGGGTTATTGATGCACTCGATAGGCACCTTGCAACTCTGAATTTTTATTGAATTGAACTGAATTAAATTGAATTACTAATGAAGATGAACGTTTTGTAATAAACAATATTGATGAACATAAAATTTTGTATAATTGTCATTCTAAATAGTATGTTATCTTAAAAATTACGTATATATTATAACTTAAAAGCTATGTTATCTTAAAAATACAAACGGATAGACTAAAAATGGTACAAATGAAATCCCTAAGCAATGTCCTCAAACCGTTTTAGAAGCTGCTTAATACATTCACTAGTAACACATGTTTAACCATGTTTTATTATATGGCTTGCTTCGCGAGCGGTCTAGCACGCTTTTTTCTGCAATTTGATTGGCTCCTGAGCGGTCTTAACAAACCCGTAAAGACCGGTCTTTATCGGGAATAGACAAATGTTATCTAAGACAAAAAAGCTTTAAAAATGAAGGAAATGTGAGCAAAAAAATTCTCTTTTTAAGCTTAAATTAATTTCGAAGACGATTTAAGGTACGATCTCAGCAATATTGACTCTTTAGACGAAGGCCGTCCACTCGAATTTTTAAACATTCAAGCTATTGATGTTTCCGAAAAAGACGTTAATAGATCGCTCACGAAGCAAGTCATATAATAAAAACCTTAATGACCTCGTTGGTCGGTCCTTACCAGAAAATTATACTGTCCTTGCTTTTCGCACCGACCTCGATGCTTCGCATTTCGGTCTGTACTGAAAGACCGCAGGCAGTATAATTTTCTGGTGAGGATCTCCCGCTCGGTCATTACGTTTTACGTAATGCAAATCAGTTTTAGCCTCAATGACTCTGCACATTAATGTGATTAAATTAGATAATTTTATTAACATAAAATAGCTAAAAACTGGTCATCCAAGACAGCACAGAACGACAAGTTTCAACTTCGGAGGAGAGCTGTAAGAAAGAACCGCATTGGTCTTCATTGTGTGGTTTTTAGAGAACTGTCAAGTACACCTTTACTCTGGATTTCATTCTCATCCATGATTCTGGTGACAATAGTTGTTCAAGTAACTCCTAGGTTATCTTATGAGCCGTTGATATTCATTTTAAAGTTCTGCAGACTATATCGTCATTCAAAGACAGAGAACTGGGCCAGTAGACAGATAAGTTTGGCACTTCTTAGTGACTTATTAAAACGATAAATTGCTTGTATTGATACTGGTTTTAAGTTTCTTTTGTTACTTAAAAAGTAAATAGCGGACTTCACTCGTTCTTGTTACGCGGCTTGTAACAGGTGCACTTCAGTATTTTACTTTGGGTTAATGCCAGATGATTTTACTTCTCACAAGGACGACCCCCGGGTAATAGCGGGTCAATATTTAACTAAAAAAATTACAAGAAAGTTGGATTAAGTACATATTAAGTAACTGTATGATTTTATAATAGCTTTAAATTGGATAGAATAATACATACCTTTGAAGAGAAAATTCACAGTTTCATAAAAATGGTATGTCTTTAGCATAACTTAAACTACTAACATGATTTACTGTACAGATATTGTGAGCAGATATGTCACCATTTCAGCATTGCTCCATTGGCGTTGGTTTCCTTTCTGCCGTTTTTGGCGCTGGTGAGGTGACAGGAGGAGTAGCTCTCTTTTCTTTTTCTTTCAGTGACTCAATGTGTTTGGAAATCCCTATAGTTTTGTCATCAACTGGTTCAGGAATAGGAGATGGTGGAGGTTTTTCTACATTTTCCCTAGGTGAGCGAGGAACCGATGGGTGAACGGTTAAAATCTCTGCAGTACCATCACATTTCAGATTCTTAAGTGGTAACTTTGGCTTTGATTTTTGCCCCTGATTTGCATCCCATGTTCCAGAAAAATTTCCCCATGGGCACTTTTTAGAACGTGGTATTCCTTCCAGAAGATGGCCCCTGTTATTGGCAATTTGCCTGGTGTAACCTTCAAGTTGAGAGGGTCTCTGTTTTTAAAAAATAGAAAAAATGCATACTTTAATGTTATGTGTAATTTTTGCCCTGCCAACTAAAGAGAAGCCAGTTACAACCCAGAGAGAAGGATAAAAAAAAACAACCAAGTTACCACACTCTTTCAGTAAGGTTTCTCTGAAAACAACACATCACAACTAACATTACCACTGATATTCAACTATCCATGTTGTACTGTATATCTAACATAGAGATAGAAATTAAAATTTTCAAGAAATAAAAGATCATTGATTTTAACCACATTAAACCACATGAAAAACCTTTCTTATGAATGTATCAGCAAGCTGAGATGGAATAACCCACTTGAAACAATGGGATTTTAGTCAAAAGTTGAAAGAAGTTTAAGAACTTCTGATTTAGACCAAGGGTTTACCACATAGAGTCTGCAAATGATAGGGAATCCCCAGGAACCATAGGTTCCAGGAAAATGGCAAATGTAGATATTTTTGAAATAAGTTTGCTGCCATACATTATGGTTATGTCATGTATTCCAACTGAATTTTTTCATAAGGGTAATTATTCTAATAAACACTATAAGAAGTTTCCATCAAATTTGTCTTTGGCCAGTCACATCAGTAGGTAATATTGTGTTTATGAGGGAATTAGAATAGGTAATTACATGGGGCCAGGTAAATTTAAGGTTTAAAGACTGAAAAAACAGTGTTGCAGGAATCTTCAAATGGCATCTTGGCATCATTTGTTTTAAAAAAGAACCTACAACAGAGATTTTTTTTTAAAACTAATTTATACCAGTCATACTTTGTTCACTTGAATTAAAAGATGAAGTGAAAACAGATACCACAGGACTACTCTACCTGCTATACCTGCTAGCATTTAGCTAGTGATTTTTAAATATGGCTGCAATAATAAGAAGAGTAAAAATAATGTGTAAGTGCCAATATGATTGGATCCATTAGTTGGGATAGTTGCCACAGAGGTACCAGGCAGAAAGCAAAGTCTTGTTATGAACATAATTGCCCAGCAAATAATTTTTTAAAAAGGCATAGTGCATGCATTACAACTCATGAATTAAAAAATATTTTATTTTTTTATATTTTTTGGAAAGTGACAAAACATTAGCTATAATAAAATAGTTTTTAATTCACAACTCATAATGCATGCACTATGCCTTTTCTAAAAATTATTTGCCGGGCAATTATATTCATGATTGCATCCATTCTAGTATTTAATGTGACACAAAAGCTAAAATGAGAAGTTCTTGCGAACCTAAGAAGAACTTAACCTTTTCAGAATCAGAAGCATAATCTGCTTCATTTTATTTCCATTCAGTATGCTTAAAGTACAGGATGTGTTTAACTATCACTTCTTGTTATCCCAGGGGATTGTTTTACATATATTCATGACAAATTTTTCATGTTAAATCATGAATATTGGAGAGAACCTTGGCATGCTAGTCTGAGGCCTGTGATCAATTTGGTCTGGCATGTGGGTGCGAGAATTAATACTGAGGCATGTGTCATATACAGGAGGCATGAGACTTGGATAACAATTCATTTATTGGTGTCAATACTCCTTAACTCCTTCACAGCCACACTTCTCCCTTTGATTAGTAAAATCGTCTGGTTTTAGCGGCAGTAAAATAATAAAAGTCCACCATGGCAGGAAAGGAGTTAAGGAGATAGCTTTTAATGTAGTATTTTTCCAACAGTAGTTTCCAGCAAGCATAGCAGTATTTTCCAACAACACTCAACAGATAGTCTGCGCTCTCTAGAGGGGGCTGACAGGAATATCTTTCGCAACCCTTGACTGACAAAACAATTATATACGAATGACTTATTTTTAAATTGCGACAAAATATTCGTTATCTTCCACAGGATGGTTCAGTACTACATTAGGAGGTTTAACTATTTTTTAAACGCACATTCAAAGGTACACGGGTATATGTTACAGCTATTGCATTGAAAATAAAGGTAAAGTAAAATAGCAAAATTAAAAGGACTTAGAACTTCAATTCGCATAGTTATAAAGCACCTTGCGACGCAAGAAACACTGCAGGCATTCCAGTCGTTATATATAACTTACCCCGTTGCAAAGGCATGATGTTAAGACTAAGTTGTCAATTAGAAATATCGTAAAATATCAGCACTAACCTCTTTGAAAGAAGCAGGAGTTTCCCAATTCTGAAGTCTTTTCGCTGCGAAGGCATTTTCATACTAAAAAATTACGGGTGTTAGCACACGATTAAAACTTTTGAAAAGCATCGATATTCTTGACATTTTGAGTCTCACCCACGAACACTGGTCGAGGATGTCCCATGAATTAGTGTTAGGGTAACGTCAAGTAAATTACACGTGTTTGAATCATAAAACAAGGAAGAAATGGTTTTAACGTACGCCTATTAATAACAATCTACCAAATACCTACTTGATTCGCACTAAAGTGAGTCGCCATCATGTATATATATAATATAATAAGGAAATTATTAGCGAAATGCGGGAATCTGCGAAATCTCACGATTCGATTCTGATTTATTTTCTTAATTTTTTTGCAATCGTCATAGTAACAAATTTCCGAGTAAACTACGAACATTCACGACAACATAGCGATCAAGTTATGGACCGGCGAAAGCTGCCGTTAAGTTTATTGTCAGCTCAGTCAAGAGAATCTTTATAGAACAGTTGAAGCTTCTTCAAGTGGAAAATACACATTAACAGTCCAAAACGACATCAGTAATCAGTTGCATCTTATAAACCCAAACAGTGTCGTTAAATTATTTGGCGGGGGTCCTACCATATCCTTCCCAATCAAGAAAATCTTGCTTGATATCACCCGAAGAATGGCTTGGCTTTGAAACGACTGTTGTCGAGGTCTGTAAAATAAGTTAATACTTTATAATCCCGAACACGAGGCAATAATTTGACTGCTCAACGGGTTTAACCCCTTCAATGCAGAACTTCTTTCTTTGACGAGTAAAATTGTCTGATAAAAATAAAATAATAAAAAAAGGTAAAATAATAAAAAAGTACGTCCCTGTGGCAGTGAAGAAGTTAAGGAGGTAGTTTTTAACCAAGTGGAAGTGACATGAAACAGTAAGAATTGGGGGGTTTGATCCCCGCAAATTTATGTTCGGGGGGGCATGGCCCCTTCGAGAAGCCCGTGAATCCTAAACTTGAGAATAGCCAATATAAGAGAAAGCAAACGAAACTGGAGTACAGGTCGCAGGAGGAAATTAGGGCAAAGAGCGACAAAGCTTGTTTATTTCATAACAATAATTTATTTTGTAACACCAGTTAATAACAATAGGTCACAACATTTGTACAAATGATTAAAAAAATATGGGCCGATTACATGGAGAATTTCAGCATGTCTAGTACGTTGGAAAACAGTACTGATTGCATGAGAAATTTTAGCCTGACTTAAAAACGAAACATTGAAAGTGTGAAAACTCAGAAATAATAGTAATGTGACCTCAGTTGTTTTAAAACAACTTAAATGGAATTATACCTGAGAAACGCATTCTGCATATGGTGATGGCTGCAAGATGTAATCAGAAAACAATTTTTTCGGTGTTTATTTCTAAATATGGAGATCAGTTATACATGTTACCGGCCCCTAAAACCAATATATTACTTTCGATTTGTTACGTTCTGTATATTTAGATATTAAATATTTAAAAGCATCGTTATATGACAACTTAGCGGTTCCAGGGTGGGATTAAAGCTGAGTGAACACGTTTACCAGAATCAGGGCGATCTTCAGGTCGAGGTGGTTTCTCGTTCGCCAGTACATCACCATCGGTTTGGGTGGGTTCTTTAACTGCACCTAACAAAAGTGAAGTCACACGGAATTTATTCGAGAGTCTTACTTAATTGAATCATGAAAAAACTCCAACTCAATTTACCAAGATGTCTAGCTTTATGTAGGGATTTATAATTATCACTTATTTACTGGGCCCGAGGGAAACAGTGTGTTTTGTGGTCCCGAGACCGCCGTTGTTGCCCGAGGCAATGCCGAGGGCAACAACGGCGATCGAACAAGTGAACAAGCGAAAATTTAATTTCAATAAAGTTATCAAATGTTTAAAAAGTATCCAATTTATGTGAAAAAGTACACAAGGTCGTCTAAAGGTCGTGTCTTCACGTGATGGCGCACGTGATATTTTTCGTTATTCCCCGGTCGATAACGTATTGTTTCCTTCTCGCACTGTTGCGAGGGAGACAGCCTAATTTGGTCTCTCTCACGTGATACGCTCTCGACCAATGAAACACTAGAAAAAGAGGACTTTGACTATTGGTATATAATAATTATATTTAGGTTAAGTGTTCAACCGTGAGAACAACATGTAACGTTCGTCAAGTTTATGATCTCAGAAAAAGGATTTCTGGGCCGCGGACGAGAATCCAATCCGCAGACTTCTAATGACTAGTGAGAAGCTCTAAGCTGTGAGCTACCGAGACTGAGATAACGAGCTCAGGTGCAGATTCGTTATATGTACTGCCTAAGCGGAAGCCACAATATGATAATAATGAGAAGACCAGAATGTTAAACGTATATTTTTTGTGCATATGAGAGCTTGATGTTAATGCGGATGACATGCGAACGTACATCAAAGTTCGTAATCTCAGAAATCTAGGGCTCACAAATCGTTTTTCTGAGATTACGAGCTTGACGAACGTTCGCACATCGTCTGAAATACACCAAGCTAACACGTACATAAAAAATACGTGTTAAAAACCCTGGGTACGACACTGATTCACTGAACTCTATACAGACTGGAAGGCTGACAGTCATTCAAAAAGTGAAGACGAAAATGGCCGACATGGGGCCCTTCTGGTCGTTTCCTTCAGTCCCTCACGCGGTCACATTAATTCGAACCAGTCCCTAACACAAACAATAACTCTAACCTCATTCTCGTCCACAGTCTCTTTCTTGCTGGCCGCCCGATAAAAGGCTCTGCCGTAATCCATAAATATAAGAACTCTGGTTATCCGTTCATTCATTCATTCGTTCATTTACTGGTTATTCTTTCATTCGCGTTAATTAGCTGAAGTCAGGAAACGCTTTGTCGATTTCAAAGAGGAAAACAAAATTTACTCCATTTTGACTACTGATATTTTGAACCCCTTTATTGCAGGATTGTAACAGCCAACCACTACATTATTAAGTGATGTAACTGAACAGACGTTGTCGATTTCAACAAAAACACATCGAAACCGGAACCCCTCAAAACTAGTGGGTTCCGGTACGGATCATCTCAGAGCCTTTTATCGCGCGCCAGCAAGACAGAGGCTCTGGGGACGAGAATGCTCTAATCTTAGTCCAAACCGGAACCTAGAGATAACCTCCTGGACATCAAATACTTAATATGACTCCCAGGGATTAAGGTCTCAATCTAAGACGTTGTTTTCCCAGGGGGTTTCGACGACCAAAATGCTCTCCCGGGATGGAAATCTAAAACTCTTACGTTGTCCTGTAACCCCAGGAAACCCCCTGAGGAGCCTAGAGGGGCCTAGAGGAAACGACCAAAAGGGTTCCATGTCGGCCATTTTTGGTTTACTTTTTGATTAGCTCATTGACGGGATACAGCCCTTCCAGTCTATATAGAGTTCAGTGCACTGATTAGGGGTGCCCTTGTGCTTATGAGATTTAACTTTTATACCTTCACAGAACGCAATGACGTTATCTATGAATAAGACGCAAATAGTCCTTTGGCAATAGTAAATGGTCATCATGATTGAATCGGGCTGGGGCATTATACTGATATGCCATGCTTCCAGATGATGCTTTTGATGGCACTGCGGACATTTGGTAATAATTTTTAGAATTTTACCGAGCAATCGTATGGTTTGGGTAGGCAGGCGTCCTGCAACAAAGTAGATTTTCTTCTCTTTTTTTTTTTGAGATGAAAAATAACATTTTGGTTTTCAGCTAAACGCGCATTAAACTGACTGTTGGACTGGTCGATGTACTTCTGATTACAATCATTGTACCGAATGGAATAAATAGCGTCTCTTCTCTGCTCCCGCGAGACGCGATCTTTATGTTTCACTAAAAATATATTTTCTTGAGCAACTTTAACGTCGAAACTACCTGAGATTCTTTTATCTGGCTTTGTAATTCTTACAATGTACGGAACAACCGCAAAAGTCATTGGGCAAACAAGCCGATCATTTTGGAAATCATGAAAATACTTAATAGGAAGTACATACATAAGCATTTTTTACTCCAAGAGAAGTAAAGTGTTCGGGTCGGATGCCTCAATACAAGGGTAGGCCATCCTCAAGCCATGTATGGTCTAGAAACTCAGCGAAAGTCTTCGTCCTATTTTTTTGTTCACCATTATGCAAACTTGTGTACGGTGAGAACAATATATTTTTGGAATAATGAAGAAATCATCCAATGACAGCGTTTGGGCTAAATCACTCAAAAGTGCTGTTTAAATATTAATAAGCGCAAAATAAAAGATTTGTGCGGGGTGAGGACTGTACCAACATGAAATCAAAGCTCATTATAAGCGTTCGGAAATTTGCCGAGTTTTCAGACCTTATCTCAATTGACTGTCGGTAGGTTAACAATTAAAGGATATAAAAGTCATTCTTTTTATATGAATAAAAATCCATTACAAATTGACGAAGAGAATACTTTACCGTCACTTTTTGGTTCAAACTGTTTGCTGCCTGTAAATGGGTTATTCTGTATGACGTAGGCCGAGTCTGGACGTGAAACAGATGACTAGAAAGAGACAAAAAAATGAATTAGGTTTTGAAATGCAAAGTAGTTCCGCTGGATAACATATGGGATAGTTTGTCCGGCTCGCGTTGAAAACATCGTTTCTAATTTTTTACACTGAAGGACAATTACCCCCAACAGCTTAACATGGATTTTCTACGGAGTAACCGATATCCAACTACATCTACAGAAAAATAACAAAAAATAAAAAAAATAAAACAAAGGAAGGTGAGAATTGGTTTTGCAGTATACCAGCAAACAGTCCAACATTCTACAGCTGCCTTCACTATATAGTCTACAATGTTAACCCTTTAACCATCTAGAAAATGCTAAAACCAAAAAATGGACGCTTCTGGTTGAAAATGTTCCGTAGATTTTAAAAATGTTGGTTTCGAACCAAAATTCGAACAGAAAGTGGGAAAAAGATGCAAAAGTTGGTCAAGGGCACTTCTGTTAAACCACTTTAAATTTACTAGTTTTCAGTTTCGCGGGTAATGGGATGAACAAAGCTACTTTAGCAAGAAGGGTTGGGAAACTGCTGGAACTTACCGGTAATGGTAAAATAACTAACGTTTCCAGCGAAGACCTTCGCTCAAAACCTCAGTTTTTCTAGTCCTAATCGTAGAAAACCAAAAAGGTTGGGAAACTTCCAGAACTTAAATGTAGAGAAACTGACGTTTCGAGCGAAGGCCCTTCGTCGGAGTGAAACGTTTCACTAAGACGAAGTCGTTCAACACTGCCGACACAGCACTCTACTTTTACACTAATCGTGGTGTTTTGAAAATAAACTCTAATAATTTGAAAATTGTGTGTAGCTATGCATTAGGCAAATATCAACGCAACATTACAGTAGGGCCAATTACACCAAGAGTAAATGGAGAGCAGAGGCATGAATGGTCAAATTGTTAATTTTTCTTGGAACTTGCATCGCGAAGATACAATTACAGCAAGTCGTTCGGAAAATTTCTCGTAACATCCCTTATGCAAACTGAACGGCAAGAAATTTCGCCAAATTGCATGCCGACAGAAAGCGTGTGATTCAGCTTCAACAATTCCTTCGACACACGTGATATGAAAAACGATACAAGCTGCGTAAAAAAATAACACCATGTAACAAGGTTTAGAGTTGGGAGTTGGTCCAAAACGAGGCAAAGCCTGTGAGATGAAAAAGCGTCATAACGATATGAAACCTGCTTTTGATGAATCCTTATTACGTGACGGCGACCTGGCCAGGCAGCTGAGTTGGCCAGGTGACCGAGACGAAGTTTCAGGTCCATAACATAAAGGTGCCTTCACATGGCAACAAATAGTTGACCATCTCCGGTTGACAACCTCGAGTTGGCGCGTGTGAACTTCGCAACAACAGTTGGACAACAGGTTGGCAAAATGTTTTGTGGGGTGGTAAACTATTTTGGAGATGTCCACACAAGCTGGCACTCTTACCATGCCTGCTCATTTAAGGAGGCTTCCGACTGTTTTGGTTAATTTCAGCTGCTATCGAAACAAGCTCGACACATATAGGAGAACCGATACAAATAACTGATTAGGTTTTACAGAATTCTTCAAATTCCTTACGATATTTTAAACTAGACTGTGGCACAAAAGTACATTTTTTGCATTAAACTAATAGCCTGCCTCGTTAGTTCCAGAAGTTAAACAAAAAAAACTAACTGAGTAGTTAAATTTAACTCAGTGAATATTCTTTTTGAGAGGGCAACACTGTTTGACCTTAATGTTAATCTTAAGTGTGCATGTGGCGGCTTGGTGTTATTGCAGACTAATCGAACCCGTAACGTTCTAATTACCGGTGTGACTGTCTAACTATTGAGCTACCAAGACCTGGATGGTGAGCTGAGGTTCGTCATATGTGCTGCCTAAGTGGAAGCTACGATATGATGATAATGGGAATGACCTGAATGTAAAGACAAATGGGTGTATTTGGGAGCTTGGAGTTATTTCAGACGTCATACACATTTATGTTCCTCGTTCCAAAGCTGTTTGTAAATAAGATGAAAATTGTGCCAACTTTCCATGGCAATGGCTGTACAAGTTTCTCTTGGTTACTAACCAATCGCAATGCAGATGACGAACATCTTCTCGCGTTCGAGTTAGGTGGTGCAGAAGCCTGAAAGAGGAAGCAATATTATAGAATCGTGTTACAGTTCCCACGGGATCAACTTGAGATGCTGCTGGAAATAGCTTTTTTATTAAATAAATTTTTTACACGAAGGCATTTGATTTGTGAAGCCCTATATTTTTTTAAGGGCAGATAATATAGAAGTGACGTCAAATTTGCATTTATCTGTCAGTGATTTCCTAAGGCAAACACTTGAAAGGAATAACCTTTCAAATGAATAATTACGCCTTCAACTGTCTTTGCTCGAAAAACTAACACACGTTTCTTTTTGCCGGGGGAATTACTCAAAAAAAGTTCTTTTGCTTGATGTCAATTCGACGGCCCTTTCATTTCAATAGTTCTAGCTCAAAACGAAAATTGCTGCCGAATACTTCCATGTTACTTGTATTCCTTCTGTGTTGTTTCCGTTATGGTGACGTAATGATTGATATCAGAATAAAAAGAATAACTAGCTATCTTTTATTGCTTAGACAGGACACTGGATTCCAAAACATGGCATTTACACTAAAAAATTTCAGTCTCCTTAAAATAATAGGCAATGGGACTGTGACCCTTGTAAACGCTTGCAGAGTGGTGTAAAGTTCTAGAGCCTTAATCATCAGAACTTGCAATGGGTAATACTTCTTCTAGTCCCATCCGTTCAGAAAAATTTCTTTCCAATGTAAATTGGGCACTCAAACTAAGACTAACCCGTAAAACCACCTTTTAACGTTGATAGTGCTTAGTTTGAGCAGAGAAATGGGAGCTTCGATCGAGCTATTTTTTGCCAATTTGTTTTGGACAATTTTAAGAGGTATAATATGATATCTCTACTTCTTTCTTGTGTGCTTTAAAACATGCTTTTAAAGGGCGTTTTTTTCTCCCATCAGTAAAGAAATTATTCTGGTCACATGATCAACAACAAACGGGAATCATTTCTGCTGGACATTCTGAAAACAAAACTTTAGAAGTTCCCTTGAGACTTCCGTGTACACACGTAGTGGGTTCATAATTCCATACCTTCTATTGTACAAGAATTGAGATCACGTAACTTGGTTTCAAGACGCCAATGATTGTTATAATTACCCTTAGGTATTCATTAGGTACTTGTGTGAATATTTAAATAGAAGTCTGGAGAGATTCTTTTAAGAAGATTTTCGTTTTACCTTTCTGATTATTCGATTTTTGATCAACTCTTGCTTGGGAGTACGAGTGCATCCTAAAGCTAAATCAAAATATGTTGGCAAATGTGAACAATACCCGGCAATAACTACTTCTCTCAATGAAAACGCAGGTCATGAAGTTTATTAGACTGATAAACCTGCAAAGTGCGACCAAACTTTGTCCGAAGCTGAAGCAAAATCTGCAGGAGACCTTGAAAAAAACCAGAAAAAGACAGAAAGAGACCTCACAGCTTGACAGGTTTTAAATTTACGGAAATATTAACTAACTAACTGGAGGAAAAAAACATCTTCAAAAACTACCAAGTCGGTGACCATTTTACAAGTTATCGTATAATTTGCGTGTTTACCCTCACAATGCAAAAACCGTACAAATGTTATTCCCGTATCACTTTTAATAATAAATAAATAAAATAAAGCGTATCACTTTTAATAATAGCAGTTTTGAAAGTTCATTAATCTCGTGGGAAAATTGGAGAAGGAAAATTTGGTTTTGGCAACATCCATCCGGACGGATCGGCGACTGTTTCCCTTTTATATCACTCTGCAACAAGTTATCTTTATTCCGTTGATCAATGTGGTCAAAAAAAGGTCTGCGCGAAAACTTTTACACTTTCTAATTTTTTGTCTCCAAAGAAGCAAGATATGATAAAATACGGTCGCCTCCAAAAAACGGTGGTATTTCAACTTTTTGTCCAACTCATTGTCTAACGACTTTGAAATTATGCTGAAATATCACCATTTCTTATTTGGCTTGTTTCTTCTAATTCAAATCTTGGGTTCAAATCGGCGCTCTACATATTTCCTTCACCTTTTGCAGGTAACATAAAACTTATTTTCACCAATACTCGCCATCATGCTCAACCTCGCCCAATAATGTACTTTTTGCCCAATTACAAATGCAGAGGTGCCCATACATGTAGTTTACAACGACTAAATGCACTGATTCTTTTGCAAGCAACTCTAACTCTACCGTGTAGACTGAAAAAGTTGTGTATGGAAAAGGGTTGTCTACGGAAATGGCGTCTCCTGTATATGCATAAAAATAGGTCCGCTGGACAAACAGAGCATGTATTAAGCATTTGTATTCTTTTAAAGTGAGTTATCAAGTCGTCATAGTTTACTCCCACAAATGTATTAGTAAAATATGTTCACCTTCCTTCGGAGTCTTTGACGTTGGGATCAGCCCCATTTTCAAGTAAGAGCATTACAATCTGTGGAATGTACAAAAAAGTATTGTAAATCAAACCAAATTACAAGGAAACTGGGATAGTGAACTCGGACGAAGAACAAGGATATTAGGTACTCCGAGAGAACGAGCGCATACCGAGCAAATAGAAACATTCTGCTTGAGTTTTTAGTAAATACTACCATGCCACGGGCTGCTCGAAGTTTGCATGGCCTTGTAGCTCAGATGGTAAATTGTTGGACTAGTATACCAAAGATGGCGAGTTCGAATTCCAGCCGTGGTCAAGCGGAGTTTTTCTCTACTTGTCCGGTATGCATTCGCTCACTCGGCTCAGCGCTAATATACTTAAACTAAGTTACAACTAGTCCTCGCTAATCATGCTGTAAATTTTGTTGTCAAGACTTTGGCATCAACTTTAAAACTTAATAAGTAAATAAGATTTGACCTTCTTAAATATTAAATACGAAAAAGTTTAAACAAACTTTAACTCTGTTCGGTCCGACCCCTCAAATACAGTGACGTGAGCGTAATATGAAAACTTTTGCAATTTCCGCCTACTTCCTGTTCGAATTTCGACTCGAAACTCGAAAGTAAAGTTTTTGAAATCAGAATCAAAAACTGAGTCAGAAAAGTAGTTTTTGGGCGTGTAATTTTCTAGGACCGTAATGAGTTAACCTCTTAATTACTAAATATTTGATACTTTCATTTGTTTGTAAACTTAATGCCTTTTATTAATATATGAAGTACATGTACTCTGCATATAGTGCTTATTTTTTCTCGCTGAATTAAACTAAGCCCTTTTCTTAGAAGTGAATTAAAGCAACCAAAAATGAATTGAACAAACATAGGCAAATAAAACCAAATTTAATCAAAGCGAATAAAACAGAATGAAACCAAAACAAATAAGGGTTGGATGGAACAACTTTTGAAACTTTGAGCCTTGTGAAAGTTTTTAAGTCTTCAAATGTTTCTTCAACTCTTTAACTCCTTCCTGTTCGTATAGGTCCTCAGTGATCTATGAAGACTTTAGTATTTAATTCTGGCTCACACCAGACTATTTTACTAGTCAAGGGGAAAGCTCTCAGACAGGAAAGGGTTAACCAGGGTTTAAAACCTATCTCTTTAACTCCTTCCAGTTCGTATAGGTCCTCAGTGATCTATGAAGACTTTAGTATTTAACTCTGGCTAACGCGAGACGATTTTACTCGTCAAGGGGTAAGTCCTCGGACAGGAAAGAGTTAAAGGTTCCAGACTATTCCCACTTAAAAGTATACGGATTTTTTATTAAATATTGCACTTTACAAGAAAGATGGATTTTGCATCTCTTGAAGAAGGGCACTAAATTCTGCTTTGAGTGTCATGGTTTCAAAAATATTGCCACAGAATAGTGTATAAAACGACTCAACACTGATATACATTGCTTGGTAGGCACTTGACACAAAAACATACACAAAATAAATAGCCATCACACACAAATTGACTCTGTATGGAAATAACATAATGATTTTGTTTTTAATACTTCAAGCTTTTTGAGACAGGGAATACAAAGTGGTGCTCAATAATATATTAATTCTTTGTTTTAAAACAATGAAAATACCATGAAGAATTTGAAAGCTTTTGAAACCAAAGGATCACACATTTGAAGGTTTTGTAGCAAATGTTCAAATTAATGTAATTTTTTAACAAACAAAGCTACATGCAAAAAACAAGCATAAAAATTTATGCAATGATATAAAAGTGGAGTGCTGCACAGGCATTTCTGGACAATTTGTAGAAAACCAAAAGGGTTGGACAAGTGCCAGTACATATATATATTAAAACTGACATTTGGATGGATGGTCCTTCTTCAAACTGAAGGCCTTTTGCCACTCTGGCAATCAGTGGTCACTTGAAATGTCAGTTTTTCTAGAGCTAAGTTCCAGCAGTTTCCCAACCCTTCTGGCTTTCATAAAAATTCATGAACTTTTATGCTATTACTAATAGCATAACCAGGCTACAAGACTAGGTTGTCATGCTAACAACTAGAAAAAGTACATGTATTTAAATATTTCTGTTAAAACAAATGACTGATCCATCTCATTCCAAGCTACAGTATTTTCTTTGCTTAAAAATTGGACCAATGTTGTTAAAATGATTGCTCACCTTTCCATGTTCCTGAAATGCTGCTGCATGTAATGGAGTCCAACATGTTCCAGAATTTTGAACATTTATTTCAGCACCACCATCCACTAAACTTTTTACAACATCATAAAATCCCCAAAATGAAGCTGTAATTAAAAGTATAGTTCAACAATACATAACATGCATTAGCAATCATGCAAATACTGGCATAGCAATCCAAACCCCATGCAATCACCTGGCTATACCCAGATGGGGATGCAACCTAACAGAACACAATGGCCTGCAGCAGTTGGGCCAATTGGTTCTCCTAGGAGGGTGTAGCCTTGTCAGAGAGGGTTTTCCTTAATACCTGCTGAATACAGTAGCTTACAGGAACAAGAAGTCCACCAAGATAGGAGCAGTCTCATGGGTAAAACAGCTGCTGGCAGACCTAACTTCCCAAACAACATGCAGCAATGTTGCCAAAAATTACTCTCTTGAAGTAAGAAAATAGCACAAATGCTGTCCCTCAGCAACAATATGAAAGCGAGTTGCACCTTTCCAGTACTTTCCCCCAGCAACAGCACATTCAAGAAGGTACAGGTAGCATGAATACTGTCTCACAATGACAGTATGCCCCTGGTGACAACATGAAGCAAGTAGCACCAGAACTGTCCCCTAACAACAGCACAAGCAGGTAGCATGAATACTGTCCCCCCAATGACAGTATGAAGTAA
Source organism: Nanipora kamurai (assembly GCA_036872915.1). NCBI lineage: Eukaryota > Metazoa > Cnidaria > Anthozoa > Scleralcyonacea > Helioporidae > Nanipora > Nanipora kamurai. The sequence goes on along the minus strand of JBAHVQ010000392.1, from coordinate 79,244 downwards.
GTACTGGTAGCACCAACATGGTTCCCCATCCACAACACAAGTAGGTAGCACAAACACTGTCTCTGAATACAAACCAATACATACCAATCAAGTAGATACAAACCAATCAAGTTGCACCAGTAAATACTGTCCCCCAGAGAAAATACAAAGCAAGTAGCATGGATACTGTCCCCCAATGACAGCACAAGTACATACTGGTAGCACAAATATGGTCCCCAACAACCATATGAAGCAAGTAGGACCGAAACTTAGGCCTCTCTGTTACAAAGCAGAGAGGCCTAAAGGCTGTCCCCTAAAGATAACAGGACACAACATAGTACTAGCTGTTTCCCCCAACAATGGAACAGTGCAAATACTTGCAAAGGCAGACAGGGCTTCAATAAGAGCAGGTTGGGTTTAGAGGGAGCCAAGTTTCTTGCAGTGTGACCAGTACCAAGTGAGACCTTAGGTGCCTAGCACTCAGTGCATGACATCATGTACACTGTGCCCATTTGCCCACCACCATGCAAGAGATCCTGAGAGAAGCCCAGAACCCAACACACATGGTATTTGTATGATTTTAGTTGTTTTTATTTCATAAATTCACTTATAGGACTAGTGTACTTAATGACAACCCATGGAATTTTAGTGACTGCTTTTAAGCTTTGTAAAATAGGAACCCCGGCAGTTAAGAATCCCTGGCAAAAGATGTAAAAACATGTAGCTACGTGTAGATTAACCATGATCAAATGAAATTATATTGACCAGTTTTATGCAGGGTTAGTTAAATATATAATGTAACACAGTGGGCACCTGGTCAACCCAAACATTCTGAATTGTTATTTCAGATTGATCAATTCATTTAAATTATAAATTTACATTTTTGGTCTCAATCAATCTGTGTGCCCTTACCAATGTATAACTGACTTTGCTTTTGCTCTGAAGCTCCTCCTTCAATTGTTACATTCTCAGAGAGAAACTTTTCAACAAGCTACAAAGATGAATCATGAAATGGAACAAGCTACAATGAGGAATCATCATTTAGACAATACTTGTTGATAATACCACAGTCAAGCCTTGATTATCAGAATTCCTCAGAAGACTTGAAATAACTCCTAATAAACAAGGGTTGGATTAATTGAAATTAAAATATGAATGCCTGGTTAAGTTATTTGTGGAAACGGGGATCATCAGATAAAGTCTGGATAATTATAAAGGCTGGAGGAAGGAGGTCTGAATGATTGAGGTTAGAGAGTATGCCAAACCATTGAATAGTGGAGTTTTTTCCAAGCCCTGGTATATTACAACATTTTTACAGTTTTCAAGCTTGTAAGTTTACTTATGGTCACTGTTCAGCATGACATACAAAAAAGAGTATAAGTTGAAAACAAAATGTGAAAAATATAAATAACAAAATTTTCTTTTTCCTGAGGCATTGGCCATCATGGCCAATACTGGTACTGTATATACCTGTTCCGGTACTGCACATGTATGTCCAGGGGCAGAGCTACATCAACTACAACTTAGAAACCTGCTGTATATGATCCTATATGAGTCTTAAGCAGGTCCTTAGTTTGTAATTCTGCAGGTACTAATTATTAAGGAATGCTAGGAAATGGTGTAGAAGAGGATTGGCATGGGGCTAAGCCCCTTGCTCAAACTGTTATGGAGGTGGACTCCAATTTCATTCTTTTTCACACCAATTGCTGTAATTTTTAGCTCAAAGTACAACTGTCACAGGTAAGCAGCATGTAGAGCTCTGTATCTACTTGATACAGTAGGTACAATTATCGAGAGCCATTAGCTTATAAACATGCTTTCAAGCTTTTTTTTTCATTTGATAACCATTTCTCCTTCTTTACGACAATTATCAATGCCCAGCATAAAACATAAAATATGGCCATAGAATTAGAAAAAGGGTTTTAAGTGAATATAAGTTTGTAGAAACACCACAGTATTTATTTCAATCATGCAGAGCTTTCAACTTGTTGATCCAAATCATCTTCAGAGCAATGCTCAGCATGATTTAAATAAATACTGTAATGGTAAATAGTCTTTTTTCGTAACCAGGTGAAGTACTAGTCATATTCAAAGTGCTACTCTGGTTTTGTGGCCAGCAAAAGGTACAAGCAATTAGCCCAAAAACTTTTCTAGTTAAAACTAAAAACAATAACACTAGAGTAGGG
>JBAHVQ010000392.1:41504-58009 GCA_036872915.1 Nanipora kamurai | reverse complement strand
CTGTAATTTTCCAAGCTATACCGAGTTATGCAACTGTTAGATTATACAAGTCTGTGTACATGATCAGTTGTTTTCATTTTGAATTCATAGCACCTTTGATTTATTCAAGGGGGTGAGTTGGGATTGGGGGTCCTCTAATAGTCTAAGGCCGGGGGCCCCGAAATACAAACCTACGCCACTGTTATTGAAATTCTTAAAAAAAGTGGAGTCAGAAAAGTGGTTTTTCGCGCGTTTACCAAGAATTCTTCAATTTCCTTAGACAGTAATGAGTTAAGATACGCTCGTGTATCTGAGTACTTTTTATACCGCTTTAATACATTTAAAAACGATAATAAATGAAAATTATGTAGCAGTGACCCAATACTGTTTATTGTATTCTGCCGTTGTCGTGCGAACGGTGGAATACGATACAAAAACGGTAGTGTGCACGCAAGATTTTATGCGTTTTCTGTTTAAAGGCGTGTTTACACTGGCAATTTTTCCTGCGACTTTTCTCATGCTGACGAATGTGATTGAATTGACTCGCTTGTAAAAGTGCGAAAAAGCTTTGCACAAATCTTTCAATGCTTTTGTGCCTGAATTCATTGGATCACATGTATCAGGATCAGAAAAATTGCAGCAATAATCGCTACTGTAAACGGGCCCTAACGAAAACGGACAGATTTGAAAAAGATGGCGTCAGTCATTATTGGAGGGACATTGAAGAAAGTCGTGAAGTTTTTTTGGTCAGAAAAAACTAACCGTTGTACTTGTTTTTATAATAGATACCTTAAGAACAGAAAAATCGACGTCGCGAAAGTTTGTCCCCAATGTCACCTCTAATATTTTGCGATCAGTACAACGTCAATCTTGTTTATTGATCTATTCAGGTGCCGTACGTATCTTCCCGACCGCGCATCCTCAGTTTTTTCTTAAAATCGGGTCGTGCAAGTTAAAGGCAACACCGATGACCAATAACAAAATCCGTGCAACTACAGGGACAAGGTGTCCCAAAAGAATGCACGCCCTCCCAGTCAATTTGGAGGCACTGTGGAATGAATTGTGATCCAAGTTATAAATTAATATTCTTATACGACCACCTAGCATTCTGATTTTATGGGTTAAAGTATTACAGAAACGAATAGTTATTTACATCCTTCTATGATAAGACAATATACTCCGATACTCTATGTTTCTATTAAAGTTCAACTCGTTAAGTTGAGAGGTACCTTCAGTGTAAGTGTTCCAGCTACTAAATAGATTCACGATATTCTGCAGAATTGCACACAATAAACAGATATAAGAAAAAGGCTTTCATATCTAATATAAGTACTCCGTTATGCTCCATATTTTAAAAGATTTGCTGAAACGTTTAAAGGGGGTAATTTTTTTTTGCACTCCCTGTTCATCTGATTTTTACCTTTGGCAATTTCTAAATGTGTAATTTACGTTCCTAGTTCCACGCAGATTATATTAAGTTGTGAATCTACATGTTCATGTGTTCGGAAAAAAACTTCATAGTTAACACCTCCACTGCGAAAGTTTATTCGAAAAGTTGACTCGAGAGGTATTCAACTCACATCTTTGAATTTTCGGAGTCATCTGGGAACAGTGTGCTCGAAGAATCCAACTTAAATGTACGAGAAATTTTCGTGACAACTTAAGGCCTACCCGTGAGGATGTACAGTGTTTCAGTTCTACTTTAGATTCATCCTCTCGGTAACATTATAAAATTTTCTCTTCATGTTGCCAAGGGATTATTCTAAAACGTGTGTTTTGGGAAAGGTAAGTTTGAGGTAATTTGAACACGAAAAAACTGAAGTCACGAGACCATAGCTGGATGCTGTACAAACTTAGTACGTGTTTAATGTCAAACGTACCTTTATCACAGTTCATATCCAGAAGAATGGTACGGTACACCTTAGTTTCCAGTATAAAACTAACAACTCGATAGTATTTATGAAAGCTTAATTGCCGTTTTTTTGGAAGGCCTACTCGCAGCATCTTTCTTTCTAGAAATTCCACGCATACATTCATACAGACATTCCACACATACGTCACTCAAAGGTCTTCATAACCTTGATACCCCTGTTAAATATCCTTGCACTTGGCAGACGGCCACCGGAAGTCGAAAGTCACTAATTGCAGGTTTAACCCACTGATCTCTATATAACTGGATTGCGGATGAACCTCTGGAAAATGTCCTCAAAACCCACCATCTTTGTAGGTCATGAGCCCTCTTCAACCAATCACATCCAAGATCTGTTTTATGAGCTGGAAAAGCGGCATGGGACCAAGCTCAAGGAAAACGCGAGTTTTGGGAGTTGACAGCGTTTTGAAAGGTAAAATCGTTTGTTGGTAAATGGAAAATTGGACTAAGTTCGGATATCTTTTACAAGTTTCCCATTGGAAGATAATCTGAATGTTTTCATATAGTATTACTCGTCGGAACTCGTCGGATGACACACCAAGATAGCGCCGGTCAATTGCGGACACATTTGACAATACAAAAGTATCAGCTACGCTGGCTACAATCGGATCTCTCGTAACTAGAAAATTGATGGCGCATTTCTGTTCAGTACTAATATGAATGACGTCATTTCAACTTTAAAAACACTCAATTGCGGGCGAGACCAAGCGCAGGCTTTCACGTATTTTTACGGTTGAAATTGGTCAAGTTAAATTTAGAATGAACGCAGCTAACTGGGGATATGGCTTGCATTCAGGAACCTCTAAGAGCTAAAACATTTGGTAAACTCGCTTGTTCAAACCCAAAAGTCGAGAAACTACCCGAAGTAAAAATAGAAAAATCGTAACGTAGAAAATGCCGTTCGCCAAAAAAGTGACGTTCCATTTATTTTACTCAATGACTGGGGCCTTGGCTCTAAACGTTAGTATTTTTCTGCTATCAATTTTGGTAATTTCTCAATCTTCTGGGTTTTCCTAATCGTTCACACTGTCCACGCAGCATTCTATTCTTATTTGTCAACTGTATCAGTACCTCTTGACCCCATGCATTTTCCACGACCGTGTGCTGATTAAAGCCCGCCGCATTTTTCATCGAGATGCCAAGGTTTCATGCCAACACAAGCTATCGGCCACAGCCGCACACAAACCGATAAAATCCGACAAGACATCGAAAAAATCAAACATGTTTGATTTTTAGACGTCTGGTCGGTCGTAGTTTGACTTGTATGAGGCGGTCACCGAGTTTGTCGGCGTGAAACCTCGACGTCCTAAGCAAAACAAAGCATTGTTCAAAGAAGTAAAAGCCAAGAAATAGTAATTTCTGGACAAAGAGTAAAAAAAAATCTGCATCGACTGAGCCGCAACAGCGATGTTATAGAAACTGAAAGTTTACCTTCAATAACATCTGAGCAATTTGCTGTGCAACGAAACCTGACATATTAAAAACACTTTCCGTTCTTTTTGACACAGATTTAAATTACCTGGTTTCGAGTCAAAACTCGAGCAGGAACGGGTCAAAATGCAAATGTTTACACCGTACACCGAGGTTGGATATTTGAGGGGTTACACAAAATAGAGTCACCTTATTGTTACTAATTTTCGCGATTTTCAAAAAATCGCGAATTTAAAGACCCGCGAAAAAAGGTTTACGCGTAAATTAACCACGCGAAATTTAATACCCAGCAATATTTCTTTATTTATCAAGGATAACTGATAAATTGAGTTACAGGTATATAAATCATAATTATTATCCATGTTCTCTATAATTTAATCTTTACGTTGGAGCATTGGAATTCTCTTCGTCTGAATCACTGTCTTCCTCCTGCAGTTCTTTCAATATGTCCTTAGTGCAGTCATCAAACAATCCATTTACGTCTGGCTCCTTGTAACGGGTCAAGACAAGCTGTTTATATTTGTCAATAATTTCTCTGTTCCTTGCTGTGGCTTCCATTTCAATAACAACTTTGATTGGAATTTCCAATCCCGTTTGCACAAGTGGTGATCTTCGGTGTTTCATACCCACCACATTAGTGTAAGCAATCCCTCCTCTCAAAAGAAGAAAGCGTGTAGGCCTAGAAATTTCTCTCGGTGACCAATGATGGAGTCAGCAAGCCGTCCAGGAAGGCGCTTAGTAGCGGCTATAGCGTAGCGATCATGGGCGTTGTTTCTCTCGTGAAAGCATCTCAAACGCTCTCCAAGAATCGGTTTCCAAATCTCTTTGTAAACGTATAAGCAAGCATGTACCAATTTCATTTCATTAATACAGGCTGTATAAAAAAACGCAATCCATCTTTTGTGCTTAATAATTTTTGAAATAGTAGGTGCTATGACATGCTTTATTGATTGTTTTAAAGCCTGTTCTTTTCTCCGTGGAACAAGTCCTTGGAAACCTGGATGGCCAAGCCTTTCAAACGAATGTGTAAAACATTAAAGTATAACTGCCAAATTCTTTCCAAAATTTCTATTTGAATCTTCAATTGCGTTTTTTTATACACCTTGAATACTTGTTTTTGTCGAGTTAAAGTGTGTTGGAAACAAATACGATAAATAAAAAGGTAAGATCAGTTGTGCAAGGTTTTAATTCTTACTGGGGTTTTATTTGACAGTTTTCAATTCGCGAAATTTAGCGCCCTTCAACGTACTTTTTTGGCCAACTCGCGAAATTTAAGTCCCGCGAAATATGTCTGCTGCATTTTCGCGAAATTAAGTACCCGCGAAAATTAGTAACAATAAGGTAATTAAGTGACAAATATATATTTTTATTAAAAACTCTAATAAATGACTAACATCATACACACTGTATAAGTCTGGAAACAATTCGGTTAAAAACGTTTGTCGAAATTTATGTGATTAAAATGAGTACAATCTAATTGTAATGTGACCACATTCATTTTCTTTGTATGAGTGCATCAATGGATGAATTGGCTACGGTTCTCGAGCTGTTGCTATCATTTGAATTAGGAGTAAAGATATAACTTATATAACTATTTACAAGAATTATTTATCTCTGTGACGACATAGTTTTATGTAAAATTATAAATAGAGCACTTTTTCCCGCTATTATTCAGCCTTGTGACAATATAAATCTTTCAAAGCCTTGAGTTCTTCGATTAGCGTCTTGTTTTGGTTTTCAAGTACAGCAACTCTGTTTTCAAGACATTTAACATACTCTTTCTTTTTTCTTCTGCATTCCTTGGCAGCTTCCCTACAGAAAATTGAAAACATGGGTCAGATAAAAGACAGAGTTTAAATTTAACAAAATTTGGACAGCCTTTTCCAGACGTCAAAGGTCTGGGGACTTTTACGCCAACTCCTTACTTATAATATTATTAATTCAAAAAAATTTGATAAGTACTGTATGACCAAGTCCAAGATGTATAAAATTAATTACTACTGAGTTTCAAATCGTTTTATGACTTCATACCAATAACTCTGAACGTAATGTTTTAGCTTCATTCTTTATCAATGTTCAGTTCATATTAGGTTTTTGTTAAGTTTACATTATAAAGCATAAAAGTATAATTAAGGGCTAGAAACTACTCCACAGCAACCCATTTACAGTAGTGTCTTTGTTGCTGACGTGGTAATGTCATCACCATTTCTATAAACTCTTTCAGGATCTGTATCAAAGAGACCTAACATAACTGTAATTGCTCCTTAAAAATTTTAAAAAATCTCTTCTGCCATGTAAAAACATTTATCAATTATTAGCTCATGAAAACTATATCCAAAAATACCTGCAAACATGATCTCACTTCACTGAAGATCCTACAGTATCTTGAATTGTCCCTGAATGCAATGTGCTAACTAGAAGTAATTAAATTGCCAATTCTTGTCTTAAAGCTTTAACTGCCAGCAGTAAAGGTTAAAAGCTACTCAATTCAATTAAAATGTGATGCTTCAATTTGCTTTGCCAACTGGCCATGTTCAGCTTGAGAGCTACAGCACTATTCTATATATTAAAATATTGCCATATAATTTGAGAGCTTACATTAACCTTGAGGGGGGTTGCCATAACCTTTCTTTCTCAGTAAAATCTCTTTCTTTCGGACGTTTGCCAGAGTAGAATAAAAAGTCTTATTTGTAACAATCAACAGCTTGTTTGTAAGGGCTATGTATTACTAAACTTTTACAAAATAGTTTCCACTGACAGTCCAATTCACAAGTTGAGATGTTCCCAATCCTTTCCAAGCCATTCATCCCTTTGAGAATCCCAAGGGACCCCTGTTTATATTAGGTGAGGTAAATTTTCAAGTGTCAGAACAGTATACATTGAGACCTAACTGGGACCAGTTGCAAAAAATTGCAACTCTAGGGCCCCCAGCTGGGAATCAAACCAGCAACCATCTAGCACAGTGCTCTGTGCTAGAAGCACACAGCGCTATGACGGCTGTTGCCGGTGGCATTCTGTATGAATTCGGTGTAAATATAGGTGGGAATGTCAGTGAAGTGAAGGGTATATTCAAAGAATATTTGGCATTAACACTCACTAACATGAAATGATGTTTCTATTCTGACACTTGAAAATTTCCTTCAGCTAATACTAACATCATTTCATGTTAGTGAGTATCTATGCCAAATATTCCTTCAATATTTTGGCTTTAGACTTTTGATTTAGACTTCTGATTTAGAATTTTAGATTTCAGAATTCAGAGAAATTAATTGCATTTAATTTGTTAATTTGTTAAAATGATTACACCACAAAGGGTTTGCATCTGCCAACATTTTATATCAGCTAATGATCAAGAACATCTGAACTTAAGATGAAGTCTGTTTCATTTGAAAGAACTGTTAAAGTGATAGTAAATGTCGCTTACAACTCTTTCATAGCTATCTTTTTCGAGATACAGTATTCAGTTTTTTTATACATATAATGAAATCATAAAACTGACAGAGCATTTCAACCTTTTAGAAAATGTGAACATGGGAATTGAAGTTATTTAACAAATGCACTAGAACCTTTCTAAGATGTGTGTGTATCTCATGACATGACACAATATGAAAACCAAAAAACACCTTTCTCATGTCACTTCCCAGATCTCTTTCCGTTCTCAGACCTTAATAACATATGTCTTGCCATGGTTAAGCAATGTATTGAATTTTTGCATGTGTTTGGCAAGTAAAACTATGAAAATATGGCTCATTAGCCAAAAATAGGAAATGAACATAGAGAGAACTAAAGCAAGCACAGGTATTCTTGTTCTCCAAGTGCAAGGATCAAGTAACTATCACATTACCATGACATAACTTTTATGCATTGATGCATAATTGCTGGTGAATTTGTCAAGGGTATTCAGGCATAATCCGTTGCCTTGCTACTGTCACTAAGGATTGTTCATTTTAGTATTTAACTTATTTCTGGTTGAAATTAGGCTGCTGTGATATTGAAAAAATATCGATATCGGTTATCAAAAAAAAAATACCAATATCGATATTTCGATATTTTTCTGCAATAGGAAGTAACAACAATGTCAAGTCAAATTTTCCCTGGATGTCATGATATCATAATGTTTAACAAAACAAAAAGCACTTTCATTGAAGTGTGAAACTGACCTTTAATACACTTAAATAAAGCAAAATTAACATTTTCAAAAGCAAAACATTTTCAAAACAAAGGCTAAAGGCTTTGCAAAAAACTGGGAGGTCAAAACAAAGTATCTTAACGGAAGAGGGTCCCCAAACTCCCATAGCAGAAGTTTCTTGAAACAAAACAATGGTCTCTAAAAGTAAATCAAGAAAGACTACAATGCAAATGTAAATCACTTTCAATTCAATTTCACTTCATGCTTCCCTCTGCAAATTCGCCACAATATCTTGCTTTTCTTTAGCAGCATTGTGTGCCGTTTTGTCCACACTTTGCCACACAGTCTCTGATATGTATTTCACAGTACATGGTCAAAAAGCAAGCAACAAAACTGTGATAATCAATTTTTGCACATCTAATAGCAATAATATCAGATAGATTTTGATATTTTCGATATATTGATATATCGATTTTTAAAATACTGAAAAACCGATAATATACAATTATTGGACGAGGTTGAGCAAAATATCGTGATTTATCAGTGGTGAGCAGATCAATTATTTGCCGATGCCGAAGGCAGAGTTAAATACTTAAGTGTACCTTTGCCCCTTAATGAGTTAAGGAATCACCAAGATATTGCCCGCATGGAATATGTAGTGAAAGTACCTTTGTTTTGTGACATAATGTGGCAACCACCAGCTTATGTCAAAGAAAAACTAAAGAACTCTATAATTTTTGCCATTATTAACACAGCAAGTTATTTAAACCAGTCATTTTAGTGTATTTTCGCAAAAAAAGCCAATGGCTCAGGCACTTTTGAAGTATACTTAAAATCCATGCATACTTTTTTAGGGAAGACAACTCAGATTTTAACCATAATATCAAAGAATGTCAGTTAAGGAGTTTTTTTTTGAAGACTTCAAGAGTGAAAAAAACAAAACCAAATAAACTTTAAGGTATATTTTGATGTCAAGGGTTTTTACCTGTTTTTCAGTAGCCTCATTTCACGCTTTCTTGTGGCATCTTCAGGACCATGTTGTTGCTGAGTTTGAATACCAGCTGCTGGAACAGGATTAATTACAACACCTTGTGGCAACTGACCTCTTACAGCATATGCTTGGGATGAGGGTATAGCAAAAACCGTTGTTCCACTGTTGACACCCTTGAAATTCAATATAATTACAAAAGATAAAATTCTGGAAAAAAATAAATTGCTGGCAAAGTTTATCTCTTTGCCAATAATGTCTCAAAATGTGTGCAAAATTAAATCTATATCAGATATTTCAGTAGATGGTGAAAGACTCCCACAGAAGGTTCTTTCAAATGAAAAATACATTGTGTGAAATGTTGTCTGAAATGCGTAAGCACATTCTAAACAATTGGACACATTGTGCCAAGTGCCTGGGTATACCAACAGCTCAGCCTACAGGTCAAAAAATACTAGAACTGGTAATACATTTTAAAACATAAAACTTTTTCATAGATTACGAGTTTAAGACAACCTATAGACTATTATGTACAAACCACATGTCATTTCAGACCACCCATGACATCTTTAAATTAAACATAATAGTTATTGTAGGTGTTACTGTACATGATTTAGTTCTGTGGAATCTTCATCATCTGCTAAAAATTTTGCCCTGCTTACTTCAACATCTCCAGGAGCTGCTGCATAAATAAACTGTCCATCTTGGGTTTGTTGGCCAGCTGGGTATTGTACCACTGTAGCAGACTGTCCTGAGATTGGAATGGTTTGAAGTGAAGCAGGAAAACCTCCTCCCTGTGTAGTAATCTGGATTCCATGAGGAAGAGTTACTGTCTGACTGGTGGGGTTTTCACGAATAGAACTAGTGGATATTGTTGTAACTTGTCCCATCACTTGCCCATTTTCATCCTCAACTTTAATTGAGCCATCAGAGAGGTCATCATAAATTTTTCTACAGTGAAAAATACAAAATCTCCATAACAACAATTGATATTTGCAAAGATAATTTACTCACAAAGTTTCAGTGCAGATGATTTAAGCCAACTCTTTGTTGCAAACCCACAAGTCAGCTGGAAGAGCATGTACTATATTACACCTTTCATAATGTACAAAAAAGAATTGAAAATGATCTGTCAACCAAAGGATTCAAATTGCTGGCAACCCACAAGTTAGCTGTATAAGCCTACAGTACACAAAGATTAATGTCCAATGAAGAATAATAAATCTGTTATTTGGTTCAGTTCTCAATTGAAATTTCAAATATTTTTCAACATCAGCTCTCTAAGAAAGAGACAAATTGCATAACAACTTATTCATATTAAAATAGCTTTTTTTACCATTTCGAGGCCAGCTGAAGAAGGCTAAGTTAACTTACTCAATGAAATGTTGAACATAAATTACTAATGAAAATGAAAAACCTGATGTCAAACGTTGCTGTACTGGCTGTTTTCAGAAGAACAGTCATCACTGGTATCCTTGAATACCTTACAAATTACCCAGAGGGCAACATTTGGTTGGTAAAATGTTTCCTTTGAAGTTATAAAATATTATCATATTTCTTGCTATTTATACAACTGGCATACACATTATTTAAAAATATCAATTGCAAAAATGTATACAAGTATTTTTCCTATATATTTAGTTTTTCTTCCCCCAAGTTCCAGCAGTTTCCCAACCTTTTGGTTTCATATAAGTATCTAATTGATAAATGATATTGTGTTTTTGCACATTTTTCAACAGCTACTTCACCTGCAAATGGTTTGTACTGGCCAGGTAATTTTGTTCTGTTACAAATAATATTCTGCTTGTGTTTGTTACATTCCTTTGTGAACTAGGCTCATTTGAGCCACATTGTCAAAAAAGATTAGAGAGAAATAAAACAAGGTTATCCCATTAAGGGGCATGGATGAACTTCAGAGTATTTTTACTCTGATGCCACACTATTTTACTTGTTACAGGGATGAGATCTGGATGTGAAGGGCTAAACTGAATAATAAAACCACTACTGAACTCGTTATCACAAAATACGGTAATTTGTCAGTGTCAGGCAGACCGATTATGTGCACTTGACCATCACGCTGATTGAATAATCATTATTTGTAACCTTCTGTTAGAAAAAGCTCTCAGCGTTGGCTCTAACGATCTTACTACCAGAAATGGTAGTCCTTTTGGTACTACAACTGTTATAATACTTTGTCATCCACTTTGGTATTTTGTATGACATAGTTCCATGATAGATGAAGAAAAGAAACATGTTCATAACATTTCTCCAGAGATATACCATAAACAAAACATGACTAAGAAACTGATAACCAACGGTTACTATACAACGTAGCGAATACAAATACTTGAAATGACACAGCACATCTGCCAACGGGCGAGAATGTAATGGGTTAAACAAATGTTTACGAACATCCTTATGATTCAGCAAAATAAAATTTAAAAAACGTCTATTTGCAACATACTTCTACGACTTCACCTGGGCCTGATTACAGAAACAAATCACGAAAGTAACATTGAAATATTTGATAGCTCTCAACTGAATGTTACTTTGAAATGTTAAGGTATGAGCCATGATTGTGATACATACTTAAATCGCGCAAAAAAAAAAAACCGTTTGAAGTTCCGGATTCGACTAACACCAACCTTCTTAACGTGCCAGCCTTACGGGAAGCAACAGGCATTTTGTCTTGAGCCCTTGGCTTAGAATAAACCATGCAGACTAGGAAGTAGGTGATAAATTGATAGACTGCGTCTAAATCGTGCAGCTACTTGTTTTATAAAATACCATCCACGCAAATCTTTCCGCCTGATGACTGAAAACACACAAACACGACATCCATATTGCGTCATACACTGCGTCATGCGGAACAACAAAATTGAGAAGATAAAATAGCTATGGATTTACAGAAGTGGTTTATATCGTAAATAGGAAACCAAGTTTATTATTTCAATGTGACCAAGACAATAACAGAATGTGGCCCACCTGTATGAAGGTCTTCTTGATAAAATATCTCTACGTTTCTTGTCCCCTTCGTCGAGATCATCGTCTTGGCCGATTACTCCTGGAAACTGGATGGCCTGAGGTATTTGTTGTAGCTGTTGTGCAGACGAAGTGGCGGTTTGGATAACGGATGGCTGGGCAGGTTGGATCACAGAAACTGCAGTCTGTGATAGATGTTGCGGGGATTGAACTACGGTGGCTTGAATGAGTGTGGAATTTGCTTGGGTAGCATCTTGTACCGTCGTAGCGTATTGTTCTTGTGGTACGTTTGACTGGGCCCCTTCTGAATCCGAAACATTACCATTTGTTGTCTGTTCCTGGTCGATCTGTTCCATTTGTAGTATCAAAATAAGTTTGATAAACTTTAAGTGGGGAATTTAGCGACTATTAACTCTCGGTTGCTGATTCTTCCCTCCAAGGGTTCAAGTATAAGTCAGCCTTCTGCCTCTAAACGGAGGAGAAAGTAGAAACACAAATGCGACAAAACCGAGAGAACTGTACAGGCGATGGAGGGCTGATCGAGGGTACTCGATCGCCAGCTTAGGTAAAGTATAACAAACGGCCATAATGAAAACTAAAATTGAATAGTTCATGAGACACAAAAACCCAGTTCGGCAGCAAAACCTATATACTACGTCACAGCTCTACGTCACCTTATTTTCTCTTCTTTCTCGTGAGTTGGGTGACTAGCCTTGATCGTTCTTTCCACGTAAAACGGCGTCACAAAGCGCGTCACTTTGCAAATGTCTGCCCAGGGAGTAACGGGGTGGACAGCCTGCCCCTTGAATATATTAATAAGATGACGTCAAATGAGCTATTTTTATCAGCAGGTTTCGTGAGCAGCTCCGTCATCCACTGCTCTTAGTATTCCCAGGTATTTTTTTCCCTTCAAGATGCTTTTGATTTGGAATTCACCAATTAAATCTTATGACTTTTTAGTTCTTGGATTTTTCTGGTCATTTTTTTTAAGCTATCAAAACTTTTACGGTAAAGTTGCTGTTCAGGGTAGTTAAACATCTCATCGTCCTAATTATATAAAGCCATTTCATAATCTCATTAAACGCAAACTGACAAAGTTTTCGGCACTATCTCCAATTATACCCCTCTTTATTTGAAAAATTAGGTTTATTTAAGTGCCAGTCTGATACAAGTGTGTGACGTCATGAAATATGAACTAAAGATTACCTCAAGAAGCACTTAAAACCTCACGGTTTTCTCTGGCCTAGCGCCTAGTTAAAAGCAAAAACGCCTTTCATTCGTAACAATGAGAACCAACTGAGTAGTTTAGTCCTACAAACAACTACTGTAACTGCGAAGAGCGACAAAATTTTAATGGCACTTCACATTTTGGTTACTTTTAGTCATAATCGGGAGTCTCCTGAGTTACTGGTCGTATTTGTTGTCAGAGGCTATGCGCAAAATACGTCATGTTTGAGGAGATTAATTCACAATGCATCGCACCGGCTCATGGGGGTAGCCCCAGTCACGTAAAACATCGATTAGGAAAAGTAACAACGCCGATACTATTTCTTACAGAACCGGATGCTTTTTGTAAGCCAGCAATTGTTAAACATGTAACACACCATCCAATGATAACGAAGACAAATCATTAGGGCCGAAAGAGGTCCTTTTTACATTGGGATGGTGTTTTGGTTTGCTTTTTCTTGGAATTTTTTTTTCCAAACTGAGCCATCGAATCTAATTCGGTCCGATGAAGATGCAGCAGCGTATAATGTGTACTATTATCTGCCGGGAACTGTTTATGAACGAATGCATTTTCATCAGGTAGAAAATACATATGATTCCCCCATGAAAAGTTTGCGAGACTTCCTGGGAAGGCTACAGTGTGCGAGATCGTTTAATATTGGATATGTCTTTGACAACAGACAAAAAAAAACAGAAAAGAAAAATATTCGCTCTCTCTTGTGATATTTTTCCGGAGACAAAGGTGATTAAAACGAGAGCCCTCTGCAGTCCCTGTAAGTTTGTGCTCAAAATAATTGACTGGATGGCACGCATTGGGTGCAAGGTAACGTAACCTTATTCAAGGAATATTTGGCGTCGGCACTCACTAACATGAAATGATGTTTACGTTTAATGAAGGAAATTTTCGAGTGTCAGAATAGTATATTTTGAGACCCAACCGGGATCAGCTGCGAAAAATTACAATGCTGGGAATAGAACTCGCGAGCCAGAAAATCTGGTACAATGCTCTGCCAACTGAACTACGAAGGCCGTTGCCGAGAGTGTGTTTACGAATTCAGCTTATATACATATATAGTTCAATCTACAGACACGTGTTTCACTGTTCTACAGCTCATCAGTGTAGCTTGGAACAATCGAGATGTGAACACGCCATGTATATGTACCCCAGTAATCGCCAATGACAACCGCATGAGGGACAATACTAACATGCGCATTTTAGTTTTTTGTGGAAGTGTTGGTAAATTATGATGTTGAAAACTCGAAGAGTGCGAGTTACGAGCCGAATCTTTAACCTCATGAGGTATTTACCTAATTATTTACCCAAAAAAAGTGCCGCTTGGGGCAACCCCCTTCGACCCCTCGCTATGCCACTGTTGGGGGGGACTAAAAGCTTTTTCTGGGTGGCTGAAGGATAAAAATAAGCAAAAACGCTCTAAAACTTGCATTTCTTGGGAATTACTGGGGGACCTAAAGCCCCCGAAGCCCGCCGGCTCCTCGGTCTATGTAAATACAGTTAAAGTAAAAGCGGTCTTCATTAGAGCGGTGTTCATAAACTGTCATTTTCAATAGTGCCTTTCAAACTTCAGCAACGCCAATCAAATTATAATTGCGCTAAAAGTAAATTCATTTACAACAAGTAATTAAATATTCCGTAACAAAATAAAAAGTCAGTTAGCAATAATATGTGGGTATATGTTGTACATACGATTACACAGGATAGCACTAACGTTGTTTTCACATGAATGCGGCTAGACTTACGTTACAGTGAACCAAGAAAGAGTGAGAATATCGCAGGAAGATAAGGTAAGGTTCGTAAGGACTCTCAACCCTCCCTTCTTTGTATATTATCCTTGGGGCAGTTGAGCGATTGAACGCAACAAAGTATCCGTCATTGTACACCTTTTGCCCTTCATTAAAGCAAAAGCGATGTTTATTAAAGCGATTGTCACCTTCAGTACTGCCTTTCAAACTTCAACAACCCCAATCAAATTATAATTACGCTAAAAGTAAATTCATTTACAACTAGTAATTAAATATTCCGTTAACTTGAAGTTCAATAACGTCAATGTAAAAAACATTAACATTTATGGTATTTCATTAGCGTCAATCAAAATTCAATAAGAAAAATGGGGAAATCAACAAAATAAAATGAAAAGTCAATTAGCAATAATATGTAGGTATATGTTGTACATACATTTACACAAGATAGCACTTAACACTTAACGTATGAATTTTTTTCTTTAGTTCTTTGTTCTCTCTTTGTTTTCACATGTGTGCGGCTAGACTGAACGTTACAATGACTGAACCAAGAAGGAGAGAGAGAATATCGCAGGAAGATAAGGTAAGGTTCGTAAGGGCTCTGAACCCTCCCTTCCTTGGATATTATCCATGTATGTGGCAGTTAAGCGACTGAACCCCAAAGTATCCGCCATTCTAAGATACAGTCTTGTTCTGGCTCTTCAAAAAACAGTATTAACCTTTCCCTTTTATCCTGTAAATTCTCCGTATCCTTCTTTGCTCAGTCATCGTAACACAAACTCTAGCGCACACATCTGAAAACGACGTTTCAATCTTGTGTAACAATTTCCTGTAGACATTGCCAGTCTTGGTAATTGTTATTACCAGTCTTCTTCATACAACATATATCAATATATACGCGTTATCGCTAATTGACTTTTTTTATTGTGTTCATTTCCCCATTTTTCTCATTGAATTTTGATTGACGCTAATGCAATACCATAAATATTAATGTTTTTTACACTGACGTTATTGACGAATATTGACGAAACACTTACTTCTTTTAGGCTACTCTAGCGATGAATATACAGAAAAATTAGATAAAGAAAAATTAGATCCCAGTTAGGTTCCAGGAGGGTTAGCTTCCACGTTCGGTTAGGGTTAGGGTTTTGATTGGGATAAGCCTTACCTCAATCACGTCCTCCTCGATTTCAGTGTCGCTTGAAATTGACCATTGTGACGTTATAAATAACATAAACAGTCAATGGTCTTATACCCTTGAAAAATTTTTTTTCCCTTTTTAGTTTTATAAAAATCTTTTTATACTAAGTTGTAGGAGGGGCTGGTCCAATAAAAAAAATAACTTATTCTTGGTGCTCGTTGCCATGGTTACTGAGCTACGATGCCCTCCACAGTGAAAAGTGGGTACTATTGTAAACATCATAACAGGAAAAGTAATGATGGTAGAACTTTGGAATAACCTTTTTTCTATTACTGACTTTATTGTCTAGGACATGAACTAGAATCATCTCTCTACTACTTACAATACAGTCACAATTGGAATTCAAATATTTGAATACAGAAAAAATGCACATTTCTGTCACTAAAACTGCCAGTATTTCTTTATTATTTAGCAGAAGTCAATTCTTTTAGTTCATTCCCTGGATAAAGTTACATATTACTACATCTGAAAATTTGAACTCAATAGCTTAAATATTCTTCAAGATATTCTGCTTGGAATATCGGAAGTTGGGTGATTTCGGATAATTGAGAAAAACAAGTTTTAATTAAAGCAATTGAAATATTAATAAGAAAACATCTTTAAAATCTTAACAAATAGTAAATTAAAGCTATATTATAACATTAAAAGCCACCTGCTTTATAAGTTGTGCCCTCTTTTTCTTTTACTTTGTCATCTTTAGCTTTTTTCTTGCCACGAAGAATTTTTCTCCGTTTCTTCGTTTTGTCTTTGCTCTTTACATTTGCTTTAGCTATTCGCTCTTTGTCTATTTCTCTCATACCCTCAAGGAAGTACTTGCCAGGTACCATGCCTAGCTCACTCATTATGCTCACTGCAGCTTTGGTACCCATGTTGAAGTGGG
>JBAHVQ010000392.1:13495-41404 GCA_036872915.1 Nanipora kamurai | reverse complement strand
GCCCAAAAGGCCGAAACGGTTCCGTCTGTAGTTAGTTATATATATATATATATATATATATATATATATATATATATATATATATACGGATGGCCACGGATTGCCACTCGTAATAAAATAAAATAAATAAAATAATAAAATCACAACATATATATATATATATATATATAGGTTGTGTGGGTAGTGCTCAAGACCCTCAGGTACTTTACCGATTTATTTTACAATGATATAACTATATAAAACGTAATTAACTGGTATTATTTTTCGGTCACTAAAATTAGAAAACATAGCTGAGACAAAATGCCTCTTAAAGCGAGGGGTCCCCACCTGTAAGATTTGTCTGAAAATTAGAAAATTTTGCCTTCCCTGTCAGAGAATTCCATGACGCCACTGCTTTTTAATCATTTAAGAATACTTCAAGTACGCGACAGGCACCCTAACTTACTCGTTTACTTTCACTCCTCCGCCTTATAAAATGGTTCGGGAGCCCTTGACTTAATCTTCAGGTGTCTATCCACGAAGATTGTGATACACGTCATAAAATGACATACATCTCTAATCTCCTTCACACTACGTTCACTGTATGTAGCCTTTCACGTAAATCAGACTGTCTGAGAATAGAAGTACAAACAATAAACATATCTAACATATAACCGAAAACACCTGTACAAACTTGATATTTCATCCACGCATAGACGCCGGAATTCTACGATAAGTGACTGCCAGTATTTAAATACTAGGAAATCTTACTATATTCCAAGTTAACGGATAACTGACTGTTAATCGCTTCAACTTAGATATTTCCAGCAGTTTCAACAAGCAACCACAACATTCCAGTGGAAAATTAACAAGACGTCAATTAAGGTCCCAATTTTTTTCTCTTTATTGAAGTGCATTGTCACCTCATTTGGCACGCACACGCGATTGTGGGAATGTTTTTGATAATTTTTTCAGCCCACGTATACAATAAACTGTAAGAGGAATAAAAGTTCACGTTGTGGTTGTACCGGCCCACGCGGGGAATTATATCGGACAATGTAAATGGAAAAATTTAAGGTTTTTCCTGAATTTCTGTTCGAAACTCAAAGCCCACGAGTTTTATTTCTTAGACCGTACAGAATATGAGTCTTCAGCGACGTATAACAGATACATGGCGGCAGCTTGATTGAGACTAACATTGGGGAACTTTAGATTTAACTTCGAGTATGAGTACGACTATAAGATTCCTCATTGTATATGGTTGCACGATCTCGTACTGACGTGATAAAGTCTTATTTGCAGCATGTTTAACAACGAGATTTTTCTTAAAACTCGTGCCGAAATGGAAGGCGACGACGAGTTACAACGTCAGTACGAGATGGTAAAACTATACAACGATGAATCTTGTGACTCCGTAATTGCCAGCAGGGCACAACCAAGAAGGGGGGCAATGGCGGCAAGAACCTCCTCACTAGTGCAATTCTATTATGCAAGAACATCTCTGGGTTTTTTCCAGTATTTCATCTAAATAATGTATTTAGAAGAGCTTGGGGGGTTCGTAAATCAAAAACATTTTCTGAAGGTGACATTCCAATCAGTGGAACATAATTGTTTTATTCATTTGGACTGCCCTGTCAGAAACCCTGGTTAATTGTACCCGGGAATTTGTCAGTAATTTTTGCATTTAAATATTTGTTTTTCGTGTCGTTTATTATCAATCAGGAGTCGAGGTCAACCACGTCATCGATCAACAGAATCTCACATTAACGTCATATTTTTTTCAGAGACTTTGTCAACTGCTTTATGACCAGAACATACACGTTGTTCAACTGTCATCTTGCTTCGAATAAAGTCGTCTCTCGAAACAAAATTTTTGATTGACTTGGTCGTCACGCAGTTGACCTTAACTTAATTAACTATATTTGTTGCACAGCAAGACTCGGATTTCTATTATAAGAATAACAAACAACTGTATTCATATCTAATATATGATCTAATGTGAATATTGAATGTCTTCTTTTGTGAGTGGTGCCCTGGTGTTTTTAGGTTAGATGTATTTATGTTTCTATAGACATCAAAACATATTATTAATCAGTTTTCGAAATAATACGCCCACTCAACTTGTAGGCAGTGTATTTTTTTAAAGAAAGGGGAAGGTATTAACGAACGGCTTTGCAAACGCACGCAAAGTTCAACGTCAACGTGTCTCACACAATGGGATTATTCTAGCCAAAACAAGGAAAATTATGTTTACTTGAACATGCTATCGGTAAAGCATCATTTAAAACGACTCCGTCGTTAAAATTAGCGGGATTTAGGCTTGTTGATCTTTTTTTTGTTGAAAAATTCCACTGTGGGAAACTTTTTCGCCGCATATTTTGTTGTCATCTGTCCCGCATAAGTCGGTATACGTCAATCATGGAAAAGATCTTGAACTGGTAAACACTGGTAAGAAAGCCTTCAAAACTTCAAGATACGGAGCAAAGCGTTCATTTGATTTATGATTTTTCATAATAAGCAATTTTATCTTAATTTTTCCCCCACTAGTTAAACGCTTGAACTTCGACAACCTAATATGTTCAATCAGATTACGATAAATTTAAAATTTATGATAAAAATATCACCGCGATAAAAGTACATGCCGATCTAACAACTCGTGCGTATGAACTAAAAAACATACTGTTTCATCAGATTTGATGGTTGCGAGTCACTCTTGTCATTGACTACCCCTCGTACGTTCCATGTTCCGCTTATATTGAATTACTGATAAGCATTCATCCATTCATTACGATTATAACTACCTGATATCTTTAACAATACAATACAATACATACTGATGAAGTCAATATACGAAAAGTGTCGATCTCTTAAAATAACTAGATTCTTTTTTTAGATCCGAGCACGTTTTGAAAGCCTGCTGTTTTCTGTCTCGTCCTCTTGCCGAGCAGTTTTTCGTTAACGCTGAATATAAGCTATAAACGCTTACAAGTGTCTCAAACCTAACAAGATTTTCTACATAGTTCGACTTTTTTCCACGGCTATTCATCCAGGATTCGAAGAATCGAGGTATATTCAAAGTCTTGAAGGTAGACAATACAGGATTCCACGTGGTTTTTTGACTATATTCCGAGTTGACCCTTACATCTCACTTTTCGTAATATCTTATGGACTTAAAGGGTTACATTATGATAAATCTAACGGGTAAAACCATATCAAAAATGCGCCTTCATTTTAAGTGCTATTTTCTGCCCGATCATCTAGCGTGAGATATGTATGTTTGACGATGGAATTGAAGAACACCGGTATCGTGTTTGTGGTTTCGGTGGTGCGAGAAAAAACCCTCTAACTTAGCTTTGATATCAAAACAATAAAACTCTAATCTTAGGGCGAAACACATTGTCCAGCGCTTAGTT
Source organism: Nanipora kamurai (assembly GCA_036872915.1). Lineage (NCBI taxonomy): Eukaryota > Metazoa > Cnidaria > Anthozoa > Scleralcyonacea > Helioporidae > Nanipora > Nanipora kamurai. The sequence continues at coordinate 38,012 of JBAHVQ010000392.1, read as the reverse complement.
TGTGGCGTTCAACGACATCGAATAAATATGATTAGTTCGTGGTAAACTCGCAAAACAATACTTTGCAGCGGGTGGCCGATGTCCCTGCTGGAAGAATTATTGCTCGAAACGTCTACACTAGTTAATTTTTGTTTTTGTGCTGAAGCTTCAGTAGAATTTTACGTTAGTCCGCTTTCATCCAGTTTGGAATAAGGTTGTGTTTTCTTTCAATTTTTCCGTTGTTCTACGACGCGAGCGTAAAAAATAGCGCCAGCTCGTAAATTTCAAAATTCTCTTGAAAAAATGGGGAACTCTCCGCTCGGACTTAGCTCATACATATTTCCCGGCGTTCTAGATTCGTCTTCCAGGAACCCGAAGTGTGGCGAATCTTTTTGTTTGAACAGCTGGACACTCCCGCGAAACTTTCACTGATTCGAGCTGAGGTACCCTTTTGCGTGAGCGATGTTCTTTGGTACTTTTTGAGAAAAATCTCTGGACAATATGACTGGAAGATATGTAAGGCAAACAGTTTATAGCAGCTGCCGAGCCAGACAATTTAACAAACCACACACACAAACACCAAACATTGCCCATGCTTACGACTGGATTCAAAATGCTTCCGTTTTAACCGCGACCACTACTACTACCTATGATTGGCTCATAGAATTTACCAGAGTATAATCGGTTCGAGATTGATCCAAGTCTAGAGGAATTCCCCAGCGTGAACGAACAAAAACAGATTGAGAAATAAATAATAGAAGGATCTCCACCGACAGTGTAAACATATCAAGGAAGGCACAAGAACCTGCGTTTTAAATTATGGTTTGTCGCAAACATTATAGAGGAACGATGTTGCCGCATGAAGAATGTTCTTGAACAGGGGGTGGTTGAGCTAAGCCCGAAGAGCTCATCCGGAGGATAAGTCCTGACGAGAAAACAGTGCTATCCATACTTTGACCAATGGTACTTTAGTTTTATCTACGGAATGACTTTTAACTCGTGAATGGATAACTCCTGATTCAGCGGATTAAATTTAATTTCGGTCGCTCAAAGCCATCAATATGGCTGTTCAATTGTGAGGACTTTATTATAACTTCATACAACCGGATCCAGGTTCCAGCTGGTTTCAGCTGTTAAATTTTTGCGGCTTGAAAGTAGTGTCGTCAACAGTCCAAATAAGACAAAATTAAAGTGTGCGCCTATCATTACAATGGTGTTTGGTCTCTACATTTTGGAAACCAATCAATCGACAGTCGTCATTGAGGGCTTCCCCTCTGAAATTAAAATTCAAGGACTTTCTATATTGGCAGGTATCATCCCGCTAACTTAACTTTTAAAACATTGGTTAATGTCTTTGCAACCGTGGATACGAAATAAACAATTAATTGAAATAATGAAAATAGTGCTGAGAGGAGTTTAAGAATTACATTCATTTAGAACTTTTGCTCACGATGACTAAACATTTTTTTCTCCATCAAGGGATGTTTCTAAAGATGTATAAGTGTTATATACCTTCAAAAAATAACCAATTATCATAATTTTATTATATTCAATTTATGACCCAGTCTTTCACTTTAAAACGTTATGGCTTTTATTTTTCTAAAATGTTCGGAGAAACGAGACAATTAAAAATCAACAAAAAGTTCTTTATTTGATATTATCGATGCAAGTAAAATGTATACTAATTTACAGCACGGCAAGTTTGTATGAAATGCCGCTCAGGTCGCTAGCCACCAATCCAAAATGGCTGGAGACCGACTTAACAGAGAACCTAATAAATTTGCGTTAGTCTTGCTTCTCTGCCTATTTAATGGTATCTCAAAAACAAAAACTAAATTCAGGGCTGCCTTCTATAATTATGCTTGTTCTATATAGTTTTTTTAAAATTAATCCATCACTTAGAGCTACATTTACCAGCAAGCAATCAAATTGTAAGGAGTAGCCAGTCTTGCTTGATGTTGTTATTTACTGTCCAATCACTTAGAAGACCACGAATCGAAAAATAAGCCCTGAAGAGTGCTCGCAATGAAACATCCATGAAGCTCCACGTGCACGTCTCCATGAATGTGTCATGACACGCGAAACATGTTCCCAGTTTAAAAGACGTCAGACTTTTCAAGAGAGGAAAATCATGACAGACTGGAGCATGTTTAAAGTCATTCTTGAAAGTTGGCCCGTTGTTTTTTGGATTGCATGCTCTCCATGGTTCGTGTGGAATATATAATGAGTTTCGACCTCGGTATCTTTTTGTGACAATTCAAAGGATTATATTGATTTTTGCTGGGTTAATCGGTTGTTTTGAGTCGTAGTGATAGCAACATGTTGAAATAATCTGTAGTTGGTTTCTAAATGATGCTTTCCAACTAAAGTTTAATCACTGTTGCCCTAATTTACTCTATGCTATAGTTTGTAGTTCAAAAAAACAGGTTGCGTCAGCTAGGTTGTGAAACACGCTACCTGTTTGACACTGAAACGGCGTCGCTTCTTCGGGGTGACGCTCCCAAGGGCGTATCTTCTACATTTGCTTGCTTGGGTACACCTTCAAACAGGGTGATCGCCACCAAATTAGGCCAAAAAATGGAGAGGATTAGTGCCACTTTTGGGAGCAATATTGAAAAAATGCGTACGAACAAGCCAGTAAATAGGTCTCACGATTAGGCAATCTAGTTCGCGTTTGAGTATTGATGTTATGCAGACGCTTAGATCATTCATCAAAAAGTCCTTCGATTTAATACGCTCAATTTCACAACATGTAATGAAGAATACCAAACGAATACTTGAAATACCCACTCTAATTGCAGAGAGACCACCAATAAATTTCCGAAACAATGATACCTTTCAGGAAACTGGAATAAGGCAATTAAAAACTGAAAAACCACCGCTTTTATGGGGTCTACCTGGAGGGCTAATTACTGCCATGTACTTGAGCAGCAGGCAGGCAATTACCACCAACTTTTTGGATTAATCCAGCCGTCATCAATCATGGACGACGACAGGATTAATACAAAAACTAACCAGTAATCGCTTGCCTGAATCTTAGCTGTAAACTCATCAGATACAGTCAGTGTATAATGGTCCGCAATCCTCATTCCCGTTTGAAAGTAAACCAACAGAAATATAAAAGAGGTGAAATATAGAATTCAAGGTTTCTTATGCATGTAATGATAAATAACTGTGATTTTTTTTAATCATGTAACGAAGAACGTACATGGAAAAACTATGATTCGTATATTCTAATAATACCATTGACTAATAATTTCTGAGCAGCGCTAAGTGCGACATATGTTGTGGTGAATGTTTGTGGTCAGTGAAGGGGCCTGTCTGTGCCGTTTTTACTTATACAGCACAGCGCGGAGAGAAATAAAAGCAAAGACATTTCGTGACGTCTGTTAATATAAGGCTGACCCAAGTCACCTTACATAATCCACCTTTGCTAAAGGTGTTCTTAAAAGCCCACGAATGAGTTTGCGGCCTCTCCTCTACTTTCTCTTCAGCAACTGTGTAGTTAATGAAACAGCGGAAAAGGTACACTTCAGAGTCCGGCCAGTTGGATAATCACTCGTTTTGCCCACTTGGCCACCTCGAAGCTCTCGAATAAACTTCGTGTGTTGTCACAACACAGCGTGCAACGAAAATTTTGTCAAACTCTGAGAAATGGCTAAAATACAGACTTCAAGAACATACGAGAATCACGCGGTTGTAGATATTCATAACGTCGGATGACCTTCGACCACAGAGGTTACGGTAACTGCGTCACAGGATTTCTTTAGCACTTGTAGTTGTCTCCTTTTCGAGAACAGTTCCTCTCACTTTCCGCTTACTCAGTCCTAAGATAAAAATTTACATGAAAGTTTTGTGAGCATTTGTAATCGTGACATACTAAAATCGCACAAAATCCGTGGTAATAGTTTTACAAACATACGATTACTATGATAATTTATATTCCGGTGTTATCGCTATGGGGATTAAACAATTATGGTTACCTTTGAAATGGCATTCAAAAACAAAGATTCCGTGGGCAGGTCATGATGTCATCTCCGCTGTCAGTTGTATAAAAAGCCGGTCGACACAAGAGCACCAGCAGTAAACACAGACGCTTTGCTGAGAAGAAGGAGAAGAAGAGGTTACTTGTCAACAATTAAATTGTTAGACATGGGTTCAAATCATTCAATAAATCGAAAAGAGATCTTGGCAGATTATGGTGTAGTCAGCCCTCCGAATAACGAAGAGATGATGAACTGGGCAAACGCAAAGAATAATAGTAATACCGTTCCAAGTTTGATGGAATCAGTGGGAAAGGAGAATATGGTTCCGACGAATCACGATATCCAGTTGGCTACCGCTTACCTACATAAATACGCCAATGTTAGTAAAAGGAGAATGAAGACAATCTTCAAACCGACAGTGTCGAAGAACACGAACAATACCGTCGGAAATAAAACGTCAAGACCCACCCAAACGAACACTGTTGTAAACTCCGCAATTCTACCTGCAACAAACACCGCCCCGAAGGCGAAGTGCCAGAATATACCCAACCAAAAGCTAGCACCGACGTCTTCACTATTTGGATTAAAATGCTTCGGAACTTTTGTATGCACTCGTTATTTACGAATCCTCCCTCATTTGTCAGTCAACGAAGTGATAATGTGGATGAAAAATGTCGATCGCGCCCTCATGCTATCTGGATGGCAGGATCACGCTTTCCTCACTACGCCAAACATAACATTCATTTATTTACTAGCAAGGGACGCTCTCCCAAAGAACGTTCACTCCATGAACCAACTAAAGTCGGAGGTGCTAACGATTCTATACATGGCTTACACTTACAGTGGTCCCGAGATAAGCTATCCGCTGAAGCCCTTCCTGACAGAAAACAATCGCTCGGCATTTTGGAACCGCTGTTTGTCGATTACGAACAGTTTGAGTGCCGAGATGTTGAAAATTAACAAAGACACCGAGTTCTACGAAGAAATTCAAAACGAGTTGACATCTTACGGAAATTTGTTACAAAGGTCAACAAAGAGAGGTTGAGAAAGACATTCTGTGTACCCCTAAGTGGTGTGTTCACCTCCAGTTTGACCGAGTCAGGAGTGTCCTCTCCCGAACACGACACTCCATTTCCTTTGAGTTCATAAGCAGTCCAAGAAAGTCATGAATTTGCTGAACTTTTCTTTTATGCAGTATTCATGATGGCTTTAATCAGATGATTGATCTGCCGAGCCAGACGGGAAAAACTGCCTGGATCAGGACCAGTTTGAGTTGAAAACGTTGAACTCAGAAAATTAAGACACGAACCAACCTGAATGTCAAGAGAAATTGAGAATAAAACGAATGGTGTAAATAACTTAATTTATGTTAGTTAGGGAAAAATATATTTCATATGCACATAAGGGAAAATATTCTTAATGATACATGTATATATTTATATATTTATATATTTTCGAGTCAGATTTTGATTAAGACCGAAATGAGTATCACTTCGCAATTGTAAACTGGGATCGTGAAACCAGTATAAAATTTCACTTACAAATTAAAGCAGAATTATTGAAAGCACGCCCGTTTGTTTTTTTGTTGCACATCTTTACTGTTGACAACAAGGCAGATGTCTAATTAAGATATAATAAGGTTTAAATATTTAAGCTGCTTCATGGATTATTTTACTCCATTTTTGGTCACATGTGAGACAAAATTTTGTCGGCACACTGGTTAATCAGGATTCCCCTCCCTCATATTCTTCGATACACGGAAACCAAAATATTGTTTGGGCAGTTAAGCGGTCAGTAAACGTTTATGAATTTTTTAAAAGTGAAATTTTTAAAATTTGAACCGCACAGCTGTTTCGGTGTTTGTTTTACCCGAGCTGCGCCAATGCTTACTGGATTTCCTATCGTGCTTTTTCTTATCTACTACAAAAAGGTGTTCTAGTCCAGAAATATCATTAAATGTTCATAGTTAGTTGTTTCACAAGGTCTCCCGCTGATAAATGACCGCACGGGTTAGTGATCAAAATAGAACTGCATGATCTGAATTTAATGTCCCGTGCTTATTGTTATCTGTTTGCGGGAGGAAATACGCTCGTGTGTCCGTTTCTAACTCGACTGCATTAGTTCGCCAGAGTGATGCTCTGCACTGCTTTGTCGTGTTTGTTGTTTCTACATTTGTGGCTTCTTCATATCCTCATTCCTTTGAAAAACATAATGGAATACTTAATAATTCATGCGCTGCTTCGTTAATTTGATGGCTAACTCATCACGTTAATTCTACAGTTTGCTTCTCCTACTTCTACTAAAACATTTGGTTTCATTTCAAAAGCGAATGTAAAAGCAAAAAGTTGTCATTGTTATTTTCATAATCGATACTCAGGAAATAAATGAAATTAAGAGAAAACCAAAACAAAAACAAAACTACTTGAGAGGAAATATCAACTTGAGCAGCTTTCCTTCGCAGAATATGGATCATACGTTTGTGCCATCCTTATTTGGTCGAACCCTATTCCTTGCAAAACAAAACGCTTTGTGATTCGAGTTCCCTTACAAAAAGACATGTCAGCCATAACCAAATAATTCTTGTCTTGTTTCCTCAGTGAACGTGCCTTGGGATGAGAAACAAGACACGGTATACCTTTGTTGTGATCCTGTGCTATAGTGATCCTATGGTTTTGACCGCATCCCACAATCCTCGCAGCGTGAAGTGTGGTAATTTGCGAAAAGCCAGAAGGTTCTCAGTGTCGGCATTGATATTTGAGTATATATTTGGTGCAAATGAGGGGTAATGAAGAGGGATAATTGTTGTTCAGGACATACAGTTCAAGCTTGAATTCCAAGCGCCTTAAATTAAAGCTCTAACTTAACGCCATTCAACGCGAATTAATAAACGAATCTATCGGAAGTACCGGTTTATGGATATTCAATAAATCATAACGAGTTTGGCCCAGTGCCGATTAGCTGCGATAAGTGACTCCAGAACTGGAAGGAAATAGTGGGTCGCGCCACATAACGAGAAATTTACCAGAAGAAGATTGACGCGTCTCAGAAGCTAATTGATAAAGAGAATGGTGGATTGTGACGATGAAGTGCGTTGAGTTATACCTCTCGAATTTGGTTAAATTATAGTGACTGCGGTCGGATATGACGCTGGTGTGACAAATGGACTGTGGTACCGAGTAGACCAAATGTCCCTGAAACATAAAGTATCCTTCCATGGACATGTCAGGATTAATGATACAGCAAATACCCAAAGTGTCCAGGCAAGGTGTAAGACAAGGTGTCCAGCTGGCCGAATATGGAATTGCTCTAGGTTTTAGTCCTCTTACACCGTGTGTTGTCTTGTACTGCCCGAAAGATCGTATACGAGCTGCAAAATCAGGAAATACAAATAGGTTTGATCGTATAGTTTGTTATAAAAGTACAACAAGAATATGTAGAGAAAACATTGACAAGAATTAAATGTTGTAATCACTGAAGTATACACATAGTCTCTGGGAATACCTGAAGACCGATCAGAGACGGCTGGCTTTTTAGGAGACTGTTAAACTGGACTTGACATGTACCTCAGATCATTATTTCTGACATTTTCAGTTAGTACATTTACGAACATACCTCAGTGAGAACTCAAAATAAAACTTTTTATTTTATTTTAAGCATTACACTTAATCTGCGGTGTTGCGAGCTAAAACAATGTTCTGTTACTGTCAACGTACTCCAGTTGAAATGTCCTTCGAATAAAAACTGGTAGTTCCAATCTGGCAAGACTGCCATCCTTCCACAAAATCTATAAACAGCACATTTAGAAATTAAGTTGTAAAAACCAGAATAAGTCTTGTAAATAGTCCGACAATAACGAACAAACTTCTAGGTCTTCTAATAGACGTCAATAATAAAGATAATAAATATTTAGAACTCTGGATTTACTTGTCTTGCTATAAACCTCGCGGCAGTTATCTTGATGATTGTTTCTTTGCTTTGCTATTACTTCATTAATGTTCAGTTACACACTAGAAACGTAAAATCAAGAAATAATGCCCCAGAAGTCATTATTAGGATCATTGTGGGGTCAGAAACCGTTCAACAAACTGTAAAGTTAACGAGGTCACCTAAGATGTCGGGATAAGTGTTCTTAGTTTACATAAATAATAAATCGTGATACCCCACAGGTTGATCAGGAAAGCCACTGAGAAAGGGAGGAGGAGCAGAAGGAGGGGTTATTTTATTTCTCATGAAAAATTCGCCTACTATTTTTTGAAATAATTCGAAGGATATCATGGCTATTAGAAATAGTACGAAGTTTGAGCTCGAAATTCGTTTAAATACACGTGATATCTTACTATGATAGTCTGATTTTTAGAAGCAGTGGACCATTAAACAGGCAGACATCGTGGGGGAATGAGCGACAGTCAGCCAATTAAGCATAATTTTGATTTGTTACTCCCAAGCTCTGACTGCAAAGGCTGCTTTTTAATCAGCCGTCCAGAGGCTGCGTTCACACACTGTGATTAATCTCTTCGATTTCTGCCTTAGATGCATGTTAAAGTGAAAAATCAACACCAGAATGTTCTGCGGGCTCGAATTTATCTGCTTTTTGTTAATTTCCATGAACCTAAACCAGAAATTTGCCCGATTAATCTCAGTGTGTAAATGTACCTTAAGATTTGCCACTTTAACGGCGGGTCCAAAATTTAAACTTTGCACATACAAGATATGACTTTCATTTGAATCAGCTTGGAGTGGAAACTTCACATGATTACTTGGTAATGACTGACATTTTTTTAAACCGATTTGCCAAACGTAGTGTCACTGTGTCCGTAAAAATTATTTTATTCGCATTCAGCGAGTGTACTGCGACTTTTGCACGTTGACTTGTTGTCTCACAGTGGCGTACTTACGTCGTGGAGCTTAACAAGTGATGGCGCGAAAATTCACTGCCTGTCAACTTTGAAAACGACTTACTGACAAATTCATGTAAACCTTAATGTAACATTTATTATAATATACTCCGATAAATAAACCAAAAGGATGTTAAGGAAATTCGATAACAGGGGCCGCGGGAGCTATTTATAAGTTGGGGGCTGAAATTGTTTATACAGGGGAGCCATGCCCCCTGCTGCAAATTGGAGATTATTTTGCTTATAAACTGTTCAATCTATATCTTAAAAACTGGTAATTATTTTTTTCAAAATATACAAAAGGTAATTATATATTCGTACTACTAAATTAAGCCCTATCTCATCAAAAAAGTGAGCTCCGCGGCTCCTGGATAAACACTTTAAAAAGCTTGAGATTGCATGAAGATTTTGTCGGACAAGAACTTTAAGGAGCTGGGTTGAAGTTGACTACTCCATCAACCACAGAAGGACTGGGTAACAAACGCGAGCTATGATATTGATTGATGGTTGTATTTGTGGACTTTCATCTAATGACAACTCAGGTAAAAAAACCTGAAAAAACTGGGCTCTGGGCAACCAGCAAGACTTGTGATTGACTGAAGGTTTACAATGATCAATCATAGTTTGCCCTGTGACTAGCTAGAACCCAGTCTTTCCAGGGTTTCTGGAGTGGTCTATGAAATTATCGTAGAAGACAAATGCCGTTTTCAGGGCTGAGAGGGTTTAAGAATTATCTTATGATTACGTGATGAAAATTTCAACCCTAGCCGAGATAATGAAATTCCAGTTCAGTTTACATGGCTGAAATTTATGTGTTTCAAGGGTTCTTATGACTGGTTTTTACTGGAAGATATGCATCAGCATGAGGCTAGAACAAAAAACAGAGAATAGAGCTCGTAAAAGCGAAGCCTCGACCTGCATGTGGTAGGGGCAAAAAGGTGACGTCATACAGAACAAACAGGCAAACCTGACATCCATTGAAATATGTACTTGTTGAGAGCGCTTGGCAGTTAGTAAAATTCCTTTGAGTGAGGATTTCGTTTGTGGTGAGAAAAGAAGATGGCTATTAGACAAAGTCGAAATTTACTCGTAATAAGAATGAGCAAATAAATTTATGTTAGAAGAACCTGGGCAAGGGTACTGTTATCTGCCGAATAAAAAAGTATTTCTTTCTTTTTAACACCTTTTTTAGTCAGACAAACCCATCCATCAATTATCCATCCATCCACTCAGTATAGACAATATTAAGAAAGGTAAATGGTTTTCCCACAAAGCATCTCATGCACACATTGCATGCATATACCGACTCAAACGAACGACGTTGGAACTCTTTTTTATTATATTATCTCCTTTTAATAACTTTTAAAAATAGGAATTTCTCTTCACTTGAGAGGAAAATGACTAACATAATCGATTTTAACGTATAATTCCAATGGTCGAAGTGGGGGATATTGAAAAATAGTAATTAATAAGCCTGCCAATTAGCCAGCCAATTTCATGTGGCCGCATTTCCAGTATTGGTTGTGATTGCATCAGTGATCATTTGCCGATTGCCGTCCACTGCTGTAGTCATAGAATTCAGTTCTAATTCCTCAAAAATCTCGCCGCTTTGGTTTTGTCCATGGAAACAGTCATTTATCGCAGACACCGGTAGATAAATCACCAATAAATGGATAGCCAGCTTTAGTAAGAAATTTCACGTGCCATGTCACATGTAAATCGAATATTTCGAAAGAGACGATGGTGGCCAAATTTTTTTAATCAACCCCGACATCGTTTGGTTTACATGCCTTAAAAGGTGGTTAAAAGGATAAATAGCTTAGTTTTAAAAGAAAACTTGATTATTTCTGTTTAAATTTATTGCATGCATGGTACGCAATGACCTCAGAAGGTAAGAAACTCTCAACCCTCCCCGTCTTTCAAAAGTGGAAGGACTCAAACCCTACATCCGACTTCTTTCTGACGTGATCACGGTCGAAAGACATGTCATCCACGGTGCAGTAATTGTCATTAGTCAGTCATCGTATTCGCGCTATTTTGGCCTCGAAGGACTGTAAAGGGAGACTCACTAAGCACCTCAAATCTTGCCATCTTATATCGGATCAAGTCCTATACCTCGATTCCTGACCGAATGGTACAGGATGAGCGTTGAACCGAATAAAAAGTTCTTTCTGATGAGTATTGTGTTTATAGAGGAGCCCTCTAATCAAACGAATGCATATTCCTTAATCCTTTGATGCATGTATGAGTTTAAACTTTGTTGAATAAAACCGTCCAAGGTATGGGACTTAACCAGGATTTTAAAAGGGAGAGTGTAAGCAGGCGAAGCGATTGATGCCTTAAAGGGAATCACGCTCTTTTTTATCTGCAAATAGCTGAGTCTTTCAGGGGAAATGTTGGTCACCTAGTGGTTTTAATGAAAGAAATTGACGTTATCTACAACTGAAGTGATTAACATGTTACAAATTAGACTACAATTACAGCCTCCTCGTCTTGGATTCAAAACTCGTTCTCAATGTCCAATCTAAAGTGCCATTCATTTTTTTAGTCCCTCGAACATTTTAATGACAACTATGATATATAAAATATTTTCCAAAGGCAAAAGTAGGGAGCTTCCCGCTTTCTACGTCCCAGTCTGGGTGTTAGCCAGAACTAAATCAACATACGCCATTCCCAGGCGTAGAAGTGTTGACCGTACAAATTTGAGACCTCATAATCTCGGACTTTTAGAGGGATAAGATTGTGGACTTTGCATACTTTGACACCGAAGTCGAACTATGCAGAAGCTTGGCTGTTTTTTACAAAACCCATTTGTGATAAATCACAGCTGAAGTACAATAGACGTCAACCATGTTTCATAAAAAAACTATGGTCTTCTTCGTCACTTCGAAGTTGTTACTTGGTCTTGGTTGTTCAAAGGTTTGGTAACTTCTTATCCGGTTGAAAACTCTCAGTTTACCCGATAAAGTTTACCTAGTAAACAGCTTCGGTTGTTCAGAACGTAAACGCAGTTAACTCCCAATTAACTCCTACCCATTCAGGATGGTTGTGAATAACAAGTTTATCTGATGGACAGGACTTATCCATGTATAAGTTATTCAGGAGTGAACAACGGATCTTTAGAATTGTCTTTGCCTTTTCATTGGTCACGAAATCGACAACGTCAGGAAGATATTAACTAAGGGTATCCTTCTTGGTATATGCTCAATGCAATTATTGAAATTTGCGTGTTGTAAATTACTATTCAGTGTCTCAAACACTATCTCTCACACATCACGGATGTATCTCTTGAGGAAACTTTTATAACACTAGTACAACTGTTCTCTGTTTATGTCAGTGAACACCATATTATAAGAATATGACAATCTTGTTGCCAAGATCGTCAGTTTAGTGCACTAAGGTACATTTGTTCATTCTTAGTAAATGACGGAGACTATGAAACCTGCATTAACAACTTTCCATTTCAAGCAGTGAGCTGGCATGCCCTGTCTTCAAAAACAATTAATGAACTGGTCGTAAATATATGAACAAACTTTCGAGATCGGCATCCATGCAATAGCCGCACACAAAAAGACCTTGGTTGTTTTATTACGGAATAAAGTATGCGGACTGCCTGTCAATATATTATACTCCAGTCATTGAAATGTCTATAGACAATAGAGGTTTGTGTCCGACCCTTAAAATAATACCCTTTAACGACTTCAAAGGGTTCGCCCAGGAAACAACTTCAAGTAGAGCTGACGGTCGACATTGTAATAATCACTCTTAACTTGACCACATCACTACCGGCAAGAGACAAAGACCTTATGTAAGAGTGAGAAGGGCGGAATTGAGCAGTTAACTACGACAAAAGCATTTGTTTTAGGAAATCAAGAATTGTTTATAATATACTATAAGGTTTTAGTATAATTCATATATCGTTTACTGACAGGAGGAAAAGAAAGACTCTTTAGAACATTCCACGGTAATTACTCCTCATATTAACACGTAGTCACAAACTTGTGCGTGCGAGTACGTAGGTATAGTTACGGTAATTTAGGTAGGTAATTTTTAGTCATTTTTCGATATTACTGAGAAATCGTATCCAAACGTACGGTTCCTTGACGAAACTGCATCGCCGCTTATCTCGTGCCAAAATCTTACCTACTTTACTAGGATATATAATTTACGAAAAAGTTACTTGCAACCAACATATCGTTAGGAGAGGCTTGTGGATGTATATTCCGGATATTTCTGGTAGGATTTCTATAGGTGATGTGCAACCAATCCGTCGAGATTCAAAGGACAAAGATATTTTCGCCATGTTGGATGAAATTATAATTGCAGACAAAGAAAAACCTTTGTTAAGTTCATCCAACATGGCGGCCATGACGTAACGTGCGCACTACCTATACGTACGTCAACACACAGCTCATAGATTTGACCCCTGCAAAATCTTCATTTCTTAATTTTATGCGAGAAAATGAACCCAAGCTAATCTAAGTTAAATTCGACGTATAAACAGGCACACAGCAAAGTTGTCGCAAAATAAGCCACGGCTAATTTAAATTGAGAAAATACTCGTTAAAATATTACCAGCGAAAAAATAAGCTACGGACAATATTAGTTGCGGCTAAAATAAACTTTGAACACTTGTATAAATTAGTGCCCCACATTGAAGTTGTTCGCGATCGATTTTTATGAGTCGCGGCTTATTCAAGTTACGAAAATACTAGCATAAATCCGCGGCTTAATTTAAGCGCGGTTTATTTTCTCTGGTATAAATCAAGCCTCAAAAGCGGTGTAGTAAGTGCTATTGGCGCCCAGGAGCAAAACTCGCTGGCAATCCCCTCCTCCATTGTCAACGTCGTACCATATTCAGGGGGATAACGTTTTGATGACCTTTAGGATATTTTTATATATCTATATAAATTTAAATATATCACCATTTAGCGTACCCTTATTTTATCGCTTGCTGTAACTTTAAATGTCACTCTTGTTCGGCGCCAGACATACATCCTTTGCCCCAAGATTGTAATTTATTTACATTTGGATGCAAGTGTGTTTGTTTTGCTCACATCCACTTATTTTCTAGTTTAACCGGGAGTTGACTTGCAGTGTCAAAAACGGAAGGAATTCGAATGATAGCGTTCCAAAAGGAAAGCGTAATGATTTGAGAATTTGGAGCTGAATATGAAGAAAATTAATACCGAACTAAAATCTCACTAGATATCGAACTAATACATTTAACCAGGCTGACATTTCAACGCAGTTAACTGGGCAAAAGATTCAGCCAGTGCTGATACATTCCCTATCAGATACATTCAACTCCTAAACTACGAATTGTTAATATATTTCCCTCTTGCGATATGATGATTTGTGCTACCTCAGCTTCTTTTCAGTATTTCTCTGTATTTGCCGTTGTAATTATCAAATACAAACGACTAACTTCCACAGTTAACGTTGAATATATTTGAATAATGTACTTGACAATGAACTACAAAGGCTATATGAAATATTCAAAAAGAAAATAATCGAAATATATAACGATGAGGAAAACATTTCTTGAAAATGGGTTTTTGAACATGTTTCTGATTTTAGGCTTCATCTAGATCTTCATGCAAACGAAGGTGCTCGATTACGCTGAACGTTCGTTCACGTCTAATAGAGCTAACTCCGGTCTATTCATTGCCGAGTGTAAAAGAGCAGCTATTTAATGAATTGTTTATGTCTACCAAAGGAAACGCTGCACGCTGGTCTTTTCATTGAGTGGTATGTGGACGTTTTTACAGAAATGTTTACATCCTGCAAAGCATACTCTGAAGAAGAACTGTTTCACAAAATCTTACAGCGAGACACAGCTAACTCCGTAGTATAAAACTCTAGTACAAAAACCAAAGTTTTCAAAGTGTTTACTTTGTGGTTCCCATGTCAATGTTATTGTAAACGGCTTCTAGAAGAGACTGAAGAAAGCTATGCAGGAGCATGCTGTGCAAGTCAATTAATTGTCACAACTGGCCGTAGAGCTATTTATTAAGCCCTTATCTTAGATTCAAACAAGACCCTACCAACACTATTTATCTACGCTCAAACATCGTTTAAAACTAATTCAACCGTGTGGTTCATTTAAATTAAAAAAAAACCAAAAAGGAATGCAATTATTTTTGTACTGAGACGAGAAGAGTATAATACAAATCAAAATAAAAATAACGAACAATACTCCAATAATGGCTTCTCTAAAGTACTCCATAGTGTACAAGTTCACTGTAAATTAAACAGGTTTGGGAAGTATTTTTTTAGGTTTGGTTAATTGAACTGCTAGTGTTATCTATTGAATTATGGCACTGGAATGTCTCTAATAAAAGTTAGAAAATCATAAGTTAATGTTTTCTACACGTTGACATAGTCACGTGATTGACGTGGATTAAAGTACCCGACATGCAGATAGAGATAGCAGCAGGTATGCAACCTATAGCCATAATTAAGGTCAGTCGTGTTAGGATGTCCACGTCAATCTTCTTTTGTTTGTTAAATAATAATACGTATATCTATTGTGTGGGTTAAAGCTGTACATTTAATACAACCAAAAGCTCTCTTCAAAAGATATTCAAATTCTTTCGGTACCATCATGTGCACAATAAGAATTGAGAACACCCTAGAAATGAAAAATTATTCGTATCTTCTGTTTCGGCGGTCGTTGTCCTTGCTACATGTTGCTACAGTGTTTTCGCAAACTTCTCTATTGTCCCCGTTTCGTAGGTGATTTTTTTTTGGTCTCTGTTTACAAAACATTAAGGTTAGTATGGGAGGAAGGGGCGAAACAGAGACGGCGGAGCGTTATTTCAAGTGGGGGGAGCTAATGTTGAGACGGAGGCCTTATGGTAAAAAATTCGGGTTTGCTAGGGAGAGGGCCATGGGCTAATCTTAAATATATTAGTCTTTCTTAACATAAAAACTATAATTTATTTTTCATCCTTTAACACAAGTAATTAACTCAATGTACTAATATCACTTCTGGCAAAAAGTGGGGGGCTCTAGCCCCCAGCCCCCCCGGCTCCGCCGTCCCTAAGAAAGCTTCTGCATAGTTCTTTTCAAATACTTCAAATAAACTCAGACTCACTCCTTCAATTATTGAACAAACTGTGCAATCCTAGAGTATATAGTAGTGGCAGTATGGGACAAAAAAAACGTCGGCCACAAATTGAATGCATTGGATAATTTGCAGAAAATTGTCTAAATATTCTTGAAGGTACTTGCTCAGCATTCAGTCTCATTAACTTGTTTTGGCTGGTTGGTTCATATCCTCATTGAAAATCTTTTTTACGTAAAGCTTTTTAATTAGTTGACGCGTCGTCGTGGAAGAATGTCTACAGATATGATTTTAACCATAGTATGAGCTAGGGCACGATATTTTTATCAAAAGTGTTGAATCATATGTCCAGAGTAAAAATCTTTCAAGAAGCCCACGAGAAACTGAAAACTACTTGCAGGCCAAGAGTGCCGAGTAAAGACCCGGGGGTATGAGGTTGGTCAACCTGGTGTCAATGACCTGGTGTCAGACTTCTCCACTTCACTCTCACTGCATTGATAGATATTACTACTCTTTGATACAAAATAAATTACTTGGTGTATACCGCAGATATTATTGAATTAGGATAATTTCTGTTAGATAAAACTTATCAAAAAAACTCTGCGCACAGTGTAGACAAGGGGGAGATTTATTTTCTCGATTTCATTGAAATTATCACGTATATTTGACTGTGTGCAGTGTAAAAAATGCTAACTTAAAAGTCACACTTTTGCTGTAACAATCATGAACTCAGGATTAAGAGTATATTTTATTTATTGTAACTGGTAAACGCAGCTACCAGAAATATTTGAGTATTAATAATCGACGGAAAAAATTAAACAAGAGCTGTTTGAACCAGTTGAGGTTACGGTGGAAAAAAAGAACTTTTCTCTGCTTATCCTGAACCGTACCTAATTTTAATGGTAAATATTCTGAGTTCGGCACTCAAAATCTTGGCATGTTTTCATCAGACGATGGATCCGTCCAGACATAAGGTCTGGTTGTTTGATTAGTAATGTCCAGTTTTTTAACCTTCCCGGATTGCAAACGGATACTGCTTGAGCTACAGAGAACCGAAATGACCTTTATTGTCGTGTTTCCTTCATTGAGTCACATTTGTACTACGTGACAGGCGCGCTTGTACCATAAGAAGTTCAAACAGGCAAACATACAAATTGAAGGAAACAACTGTTTAACTCCAAAGCACTTATAACACAACCATAATACGTTTCTCTCGTCCTTATTTTTGTCAGATTTACATTCCAAATACCAAAGACAGTACCAGAGAAGAAGCAGATATACTATACGAAAGGAACTACCTGACTAGACTCTCACGAAGCAGTGAGTTAACAGAGTGAGACAGAGAATGTTTGAAGGTTAATAACTGATGCGGTTTATATGCCGTTTCTCCTCAAATTATTCTCAGTACTTGATTTTGAAAATGCTGAAGAAACTATTCTTCATTAAAATAGAAGGAATTTTCTGCACTATTTTTGATGGCGATGCTTTGTTTTCTCTTCATTTGGGGGATTTAATGGCGTATTTATCCACTTTTCTTCTTACATAATGTTCCTTTTGAGGGCTTAGAACATTAACATTATTTGACGATATAAACTTAGACGATCTATATTTTGCAATTCATATCTCGTAATTCATATTCCATTGTTCTTTGGGTCTTTCAGAGTCACTCCTGCTGTTCACGTTTTCAGCCAGTCGTTTGATCTATCATGTTACCAACAACGGAATATAACATGAAATACCATTTAGTCGTCGAAGTACTCTGATGCCATTTTGTCATCAATATGCCACCAAAACATGTATCTAGTGAGTGATCGGAATCGAGCACTTAATTTTTTAAATATTTTATTTTGAAGCGTAGTTCCAGAAGTTAACATCCTACCAACCGCCTTACCCGATTCTATGGGGGACAAAAAAAAAGATAAATTGATTGATAAGGGGAAAATATCATGAATCTGTCTTTCCTTCGTTAAAAATTCCTATTAAACTGTGCGTCATAGAAAAAAAATCAGCCCTACACTACATCATCCCCTTAGGAATCAAACGATTGAACTCTCTGGCGAGCCAAACTGCAGTAGTCTTACCACATGCATGTTTTGGGATTGGATTACATCATGAAATTTATTCAATTAAGTAATGAGAAAAAAATAATGAAGTCTGCTGGTCATATTGTTGAACCCGTCGCCTAAACCAAGTCGTACTACTATCAAGCCCAGGACTAGGAGAAGTTGGGGATGTGACATAGACATTACAAATAAAACTACTGAGCAGACCTTGAGTCCAGTAATCAGTCAAGCTGGTTATGATGGCAACTTGATAAAAGCTGCTGTAAATAGTAAAAAATATTGGAATAACCTGTCATTTTTTTTAAAAAATGTAAGCACTGGAACCAAGTTTCAGCCCCCGGAACTGACAGTTTTGCTGTCTCTGGTAACCAGTTTGTCATTTGACGGTCGTCACCCTAACCTTATAGAAAATCGAATAATCTATTATACCTGGCCTTTTTTCTTGCTCATGTAAATTCTGTATTGTTTTTATCGGGTATTTCTGTTGATAAGTCGATTATCTTTTATTTACTGTCAGTTTCATGCAAAGCCGTTTTTTCGGATGACAATCGAGCTTCTAACAAACTTCTAACTCGAGCTTTTAAATGAAGTACTATTTTGTGACTCACGCAAATAAGGATTATTTACAAAGGGCCCTGGTTAAGGTTCGCCGTATATACTCACGGTTCAATTGGTCAACACTTTTTGGTTCCGTAGCCCCCGTAGTTTTATTTCTATTTCGATGTGTAAGAAGTAAATCAGTATGTACATACATTAATATATACAAACACCCTTAGATATATATACACACACATATAAAAACCAGTTGTATTAGATCATGTCTCGGCACTTGATTTTCCTCAATAAAATTAAAATCTTTGTATGCACCTGGTCGTAAAGCCTAGGTTGATCAAAGTATAGCTATCCATTTTTAATCTAAATAAAATGTTTATGCCCTTGTTGGGAAACCGAATAAAACTTTTGTAATTGTAAGTTAACTTTTCCAAAGGGAAACTCTCCGTTATGGTGGTACTTGATATTAAGAACTATAACAATAATCATTAGTGCTTGTCTTTTTTTTAACCCTGCGGTAATTAAATAAGGGGATACCTTGATGTTATACCGCCGGATACCTGAACTTGTCTTAATATCTCTTTAAAATTATATAAATAACTATACTCTAGTTAATGTTGGTATGGAATATACCTTATATCTGCCTTTTGGTTTTTACCGCCCATATCTAGTAAGTTTATATAATTTATATATATATATATATATATATGTTTATATGTGCACCTGAGTTGTTGGAAACAAGTAAGAACCAAGGTATCACAAATTAAAATGCGACTACATATAAACTATTTTCCAGGGTGTAAATACTGTAAATAAAAGAGAAGCGGTCCGCTTCCTTTCTTTGACCCACAAAAGCAAGGACTTGAGCCCAAATCTCATACCTTCTCAACACCACAAAGTTTTAAACTCATATTATCCATGAAAATAGTAGTTGTCGATAGTCAGTCGCGTTTGAGTTGCCATTTCCTCTATCAAAACATGTTTCCTTAAGTTAATTTCATCTTTGAAGCCGCATTAACGGAAGTCATTCAACAACGTTGCAATAAAAGTCTTAGGAAATTTTTGCTCAAAATTCTAGCAAAACTCAAAATTTAAACCATGCAATTATTGAAGTGTGTCCTATAAATCATTGTCTTGATTACTACTTCTAATGAATCGGATATCGTAAAGGTGATACTGTTTCGAGATCACTGTTGTTCACTGTTCATGTTGGTGATACATTCCATATGATACCTTGACAGTCATGTTTTTTCTTTGGAGCTAGTTTATTGTCATGTGGAAGAGATGAATATTGAAACAACCACGGTCAAGGGCTATTTTATTAGGATCTTGTTCAGAATAGATTAATTTGACATACATAAATTACAGTAATATGATAGAAATCGGTTTGCTCTATACTTTTATTCGAAACTTCGCCATGAGCATACATTAATTACCGTCAAAAATCAGACTTTCTACTGTAGTCGTTCTACACTCCCCCCTGTTATGCTTGAAACTTTTCCAACCATTTTAATGTATGTTCAACCATCGGAGCAAAACGGGAAAAAAGTAGCAACATGTAATTCCAACTATTTAAGGCTATTGCTAAAATACATGACAGACTTACATCTAATATATATCAGTAGACAAATGGATTAATTGGTTTCACGATTGATTAAGAATGATTAAGAGTTCCCGTCCAAGAGCTCCTGCAAACTGGAGAGTTCAAGGCAGACCATCATCATATTTTAGTTTGACGTGAAAACTCCCATTTCTTGTTATATCCTATAATAGAAAAGAATTTTACCTTCGCCAGCCGTTTGGCTGGCATACGAACGATACGTAAAATCCTATAATAGTCCTCGAAGACGTACGGTGTTTCGCTCAGGATATCTCAACATTGTATGCATTTGTCCTTCTTTATTTTACTCCTGGAGAAAAAGGTCTTCAATATGCATGAGAAAAAAATAGTGTGGAATTAAACATTCTACCTTAACCCCTTGACGAATAATGGTCTAGAAACCGTGGTGTTGCTACAGGGTGCCTGGGGCCTACACCCCCAAAAATGGCTTTGACCCCCCAGAATATTAGCCTCACTGACATAATATGTTTGGTTTGGAGCTGGATATATCATGTATGTGTGAGCGTGTATATATAAATTCCTTTTACGTCGGCTACATGCCTTGTCCCTGTTAGTTTAATGTATGCATTTTGCAAAGATTTTAGCTGATGGCAAATAACCTTGTGGCTTCAATTTTTCATCAGACTATTTCACAAGTTTTACCCAAATAACGTTTAGTGCAGGCACCCTCAGAGCCTCCATGCCTCCCCAAAAATTTCAATTCTAGCTACACCATTGCTAGAAAATGCTAAAAACCATGAAATGTCATCAGTTATGAGGGACGAAATTTGGTTGGAAATTTTCCGAACGAGGGACTTTTTTGGCTGGAAATTTCCGAAGATTCCAGAAAAAGTTTGTTTCGAGTCCAAATTCGAACAGGAAGCGAGCAAAAATTGCAAATGTTGGAAAAAGGCAGTGGTGTTCTGTATACAGGACATTGAGATTGAAAGAGTTATTAACAAATTGATGAATAATTAATGAGAGCAGCAAGCAATCAAAACGAAGCATTCAAGTCACGTGTATACCTTTGTAAATCTCAATAAAGATCAACAGTTGGACATGAGTGATCTTTATCAAAGTTAAGAATACTAATTAGCCTTATTAGTATTCTCTATCAAAGTTCAGAATACTAATAAGCTTCATTTACAACGGCTCGTGCTTCGCACTCACCATTGTAAGTGCCCGTAAAGATCGGCCGCTCATATTTTAACTATTACATAAAAACATTCCTTTAGTTCCTTTAAGAAACCAAACATTTTACCGACTAACGTTTCGTTACTTAACCAGTAACATCATCAGAGTAATTATTAACAAGAGTAGATAGGCTTAAATAGCTATTTAAGCCTTTCTATTCTTGTTAATAATTACTCTGATGATGTTGCTGGTTAAGTAACGAAGCGTTAGTCAATAAAATCTTTTTTAAAGATATAGTTCCATTATGGCTTCATTTAAACTTGTTTGCTGGGCTATTATATTTTTAACTAAACCAAACAATGCTTAAAATACAATGTACGCAGCTCTTTTCTCACGTGGCGTTTAAAAATTCACGAATGTATACATCTGTGAAAGACAATAGAAAGATCAAAGGGCAGCATTTCCTTATGATTTTCTCCGTTAATGCCAGAGTTCTTGATTGATCGACAGAAACATTCAGTCATACAGTGACAAAAATAATCCTTTTATTGGCCAAATTAAAATTCAGCAAAATTAAACATCTAACAAGGCTATATAACATCATTTAGAAGGTGAACAACCTAAATAGTAACTGCACAAGTGTGATCACATGACCAAGAAACCTACATGTGCCCGGTGGCAATACCACCTGCAACATTACAATGCGAAATCGCACAGTTGTGCTGGATTGCGTCTTGAATTTTAAGAATTGTTTATCAGACGTCAGTGTGAGGAGATGTGATCTATGTTTTCAGTCATTTGTCGAATTTATTAAGTAAAAGTATAATTTAACGACGCTTAATCCTAACAACAAATTAAACCTAGTGAATATGCTAAAACCCCATCAAATCTACACGCTGTCAAAGACATTGAATGTGGGCAAAAGATAAATTTATGATCATTATATCGCACTTCAGTATAGAAATACGTAAGGAAGCAGATCTACAGTGGTTGCCTGGTTATTGTACACACTTTTCAGAGAACTTGTCCGGTGGCGTACC
The DNA here is from genome assembly GCA_036872915.1 of Nanipora kamurai. Taxonomy (NCBI): domain Eukaryota; kingdom Metazoa; phylum Cnidaria; class Anthozoa; order Scleralcyonacea; family Helioporidae; genus Nanipora; species Nanipora kamurai. The sequence goes on along the minus strand of JBAHVQ010000392.1, from coordinate 15,694 downwards.
TGGGGGGTTGGGATGTGACCTTTTGGATTCAAAACATGTTGTATACAGTTGTAATCCTGTTAAAAATTGAGTATTCAGGAAAAAAGGAAGAAAAGGTACTAACATCAAAAGCGCTTTAAGCCTAATCGCGAGAGGGTCCCTCGCTGATTCCCTCAGTACGCAAATCAAAGATAAGTTTGCAGTTGAGCGGCACTGACTAGTGCTAAAACTGCTTGCTGTGGTCATTTACATAAGAAGCGGGAAGAATTTATTTAGCACAAAAAATAGAAATCCTACAATTCTTATTGGTTTATTCGCATTCCTGACTAAGTTAATTCTCGAACTGTAATTTATGGCCAAATTCTAGGTACTTTATCAATATTTACAACTGACTGAGTGAAACCAGCATTTGGGGGGAAACTTCTTTGATATAACTAAAATGCTTTCTCCGGATATTTTATTAACCACAACAACTAGCAACAGTGAACATGTTTGGCCTTTAGATTATTTAAGCTGACATTTTCAAATCGAGCATACATTCTATTATTAATTTTTGCACACTGAAAGACTTTGTAAGATCTTTATTTGGTTATTTTGTACCACGTGTCATCATTTCGTGTCCAGACAACAAAAACCTGTCGGGTAATGATCTGGTGGAATAAAATGACTTTGTACAGTGGTAATGTTTAAATTTTTCACATCCTTTTTGCTTACAGATCATCAAGACATACCTTCACTTTCCTTACTCACTAACCTTGAGTGAATCTGTAATTTCTCGTTTATTGTCAGTTTGCATATGAAATTAAATTCCTATAGCCCACTTATACGAGTGGTTATTCTCAACATTTTCTCCATGGCAAAAAAAAGGAAAGATTGTAAGATTTTTTTTAAAATGAAGTTACTCAAGGTTAGTGGAATGTTATAACGGCAATATTTGAGAAGACGTTAGTCGTATATTGGAACAAATATTCAAATAGCAGGTGTGACAGTTTTACCAGTGGTTTGAATGAATTTGGAGGATGGGGGAGGATACGCCACTTTGATTCAACTCTACACTCGCAATTAGAATTTGAAGTGAGTTTTGACAAAAAAGGGATTTAATGAAGTGTTTATGTCCAGTATAGCTATAGCTCTGGTTTTATCATTGTGAGGTAAAGAAGCACATGGTTATATACATGCTAATTGTTTTATTTAGAACAGTTGGTTAATTCATTTACAATGTCTTGATGAATCAGCAAAATTCTATGACACGACAGATGTAAAAGCAGAGAGTGACTAGAGAGTGAACCGTATTCTCAGCCACTGTCAGGTGCTCTGCAGATGCATAACTCGGAATTGTTCCGCACAATGGAAGTTTACACTTATATAATTAAACTGGTGGTGGCAATTCATGAATCAATGATACTAGCACTCCTTTTAAACATCAGACAATTAACAGTTGGCATAATTTTTTTTCTCGAACAAGACTTTAACTTAGAAATATATATCTAGATTTGTTCATACAGCCATTTACGTCAATTAAAGCGCCATGCAGCTTTGAGCAATATCAGTCTTTATCTACTTCTGCTGAGCTATTGTGACTGTTTTGAAGCTATTGCTTTGGCAAAGAATTTAAGAAAGCGTGGAAGATTATGTAGAAGCTTCCAGTTGTTGCTGTTTTAAAATATCTGGGATTTACTTTGCTTTCCCTCCTCGCATTCAGTAAAAGTAGCTATGCCATAGACAACGCGCCAGAAATGAAACTTTATGAAAAATAAGGTATTCAGGAGAACTCCTGTTGCATTTTTTGTGCAAGTTTGCTTTATGGTATTTACTAAGCCAACAATGATTTTTAAGGTAAAGTTTGTTTCTATTTCCTTCCTCCGAACAATTTTGGCGTAGGTTTTTGATGTCGGTCTAGAATCTATCAACATGGAAGGCATTATTGAAATGAATTGTGGGTTTATTCAAATGAAAGTTCGGCCCCTCAAAATCTGAACTATGGTGGCACGTGGCATAATGCGTGTGGCAATTAAATGGAATCCCTTGAATATAAATAACTTTTAAACCCACAATCCAATTGGTGTTGATTAGAGTTAATGGGACTTTAATATCAAATATATACGTTTTAAAAGAATCAAGAAAATTTGCTTCGCTAAGACTACAAATAATATACAATTATTGGACGAGGTTGAGCAAAATATCGTGATTTATCAGTGGCGAGCAGATCAATTATTTGCC
>JBAHVQ010000391.1:7184-52331 GCA_036872915.1 Nanipora kamurai | reverse complement strand
ATTTGGGCTAAAAAACCTCCCTGGCTCCTCCAGAGCTGACTTTCCTCAATAATAATAATAATAATGATAATGATAATGATAATAATAATAATAATGATAATAATAATAACAGCCATGCCTTTGCCTGGTTAGGTGCAACAGCATATTAACAAACTCGGTTTTGGTGTTTAATGTAGTTCTGCACAAGCTATTGCTATACACGGAAGAAACGTACTTAAGTACCATTGTTATTTGTAAAGCTTCAGAAAAGGGCACTCACATTGATTTCTTTGTCACATCACTGAATCGCCGACCCCCCGGAGATAAACAATGACCATTCCATAAACTAAATGATTTTTCTTTCAGAAAATTGCCTATTTTGGTCAATGGTATTCCAAGGTAACTCGTGGTGCACTACCCTCGTCTTTTCTGTCATTGCAGCTGTTGCCTTTGTGGGAAATGCTATGGTGATTTGCGTTCTCGTTCTAAGATTTCATTCTTTTCGCCTATTCCCATATTATTTTTTTATATTCAATCTGGCCATTACAGACATTATTACAGCCGTCATTTTGGTATTCAGCCGATATATCTACCTCCCTCCCATGCCGGACGGCGATCTTTCCAAGGAAATTTACTGCAAAATCATTTGGAATGCAAGGTTACTGTTCATGCTTGGCTACATATCGGTCTACACCTGCCTGGTTCTCTCCGTTGAGCGATGGTTAGCGGTCGTTCGGCCAATGGTTTATCGCACCATTAGACCGCATCACGCCATAAAAGTCCTAATTGCGGTCTGGGTGTGGGGGATCGTCATCAGCATCCCGTCGACTATACGCTCAGGCATAGTTAAAAACAAATGCTCCCTTACCTCTTTAACCAAGACAAGCGGCGAATTAATCTGGTTACCTTTCATCTTTCAATCGATCGTTCCCATCATACTCATGGTGATAATCTATTGTCACGTTCTGTACTCCTTGAAAAAACTTCCCGACACGAGTCATATTCGCACTCGTGCTCTGAAACGAGTCACGGCCGTATCTCTTATGGCTTCTTGTGCATTAATAATCGGATGGATGCCCGGTCGTATCAACTTAATACTAGGCCATCACGGTATGGCTAAAAGTTCCTTCAGCGTTCAGCGATGGTTAGCGATGTTAGCGTTTTCCAACAGCTGTGTAAACCCTTTTCTTTATGGCATTTACAGTACGCAGTTTAGAAAAGAATATAAGCAGTTATTGGGCAGAGTTATTCCACTGTGTAAAGTCTGAAACACATTGGCATTGGTTGCGTTTCGATCGATGTGTGCTTGCATACAACGGCTAAATTTCACCGTGTGTCTGGGCTTGAAATTGTTAGGTGTAATATTTCCTGCAATATTGCAGAAGTATAGAATTAAGTTGTTTCACTCTCCTTCAAGGGTTTCAACAGTACCTAAACGTATCATTTTCTTTTGCCCTCCCGTTTACAGGATTACACTCGATTCAAATCCGAAACCAAATTTTGAAACTGTTTTCTTCTGCCTACCCACACATTCATCTCCGTTTTGTTTTTAAGCCCATTCGAAGACTTCCATATATTTTCCGATTTAAAGATCGTTTTTCATTTAGTTTGAGATCTCGCGTGGTTTATAAATTTCAGTGTCATTAAGGCTCATTGTATGTAGGCGAAACTTCTCGTCATTTACACGCGCGTGTTTCCGAACATATCTATCGCATTCTCACCATGCGGTATCGTCTTACTCTCACTATTGTCACATCACTTCTATTTTTGTAAATAGCCTACTATATTTAAGCCGAAAAAGTATAAAACAAAACATATTGTTTTACAAGATGGTTATATTCGGAATATGTTTTGCTTTATGCTTTTTCAAATTATCGGCTGGCTATGATTTAAGCCGAGACCTTGTAATTTTATCTCACTCTGAGGATGTTGCGGGTTTAGCAACGAAACGTCAGTTCATTAAATATTTCATAATATATGTCCCGTTACGCCTTTATTTATATATTGTCTGGGCCATTATATTTTTAACTCAAGAAACAATTTAATGCAATTTCATGGCGTGATCACCAGCATTGCAACATTGCTCGCAATGTTGACGTAACGATCAACCTTAGCTTCAGCCAACCAAATTTCAAATAGTCACAGTGAACTGGTTCCAGGAGGACCCTTTCAGCCAGAATTTTTTTCTCTAATGCACGTATTCTGTATTATTATGCATGGCAGGACTGATGTTAGGAGGCGAAAAAGGTAAAAATTAAAGTGAAAACCAAAAAGTCAAAATCTAATTCCCTTCTAACAAACCTAAAAGAAATTGATAATTATTCCTATTGTGCATTCAAAATCAAACTGAAAGAATTTTTTCTTAAAATGAATGATAAGATTGATTACCTAGAGGATCTTTCCTGCAATGATTGTAAACATATTGTTCGATGTAATTGTAACTCATTTTAAATTATTGTAAAAACAGATGTCATTAGGTGTAAATATTTTCTCTTTATATAATATATTGTAATATCTTTAACTCATTCATATTTTAATACGCCCGCATTGTTAATTATACCTTATTATGCAAACATGTAACCCCTTTGTTCCAATGATTAATAAATGAACATAAATTTTACAAAACACACATCCTGAAAAATTATTTTTATCCGCCTGTATTGTCAGAGAACAAATTTTGCATTTTCCCGTGGATGCTTTCGTCATCTGTCTGCTGTCATTCCAATCTCTCACCCAAACTCGACAGTCTATTTTCCAACAACGTTTTTATTATTCCATTAGTAAAAGAACAATAGTAACAGCGTTTGTGGTTTTTTACCGGCCATTGTAGCCATTTCCGTTTAATCTGTTAGTAAAAACTCTCACTTATATCAATATATCCTACAATGTTGCAGATAAATTTGCATCGTGTGTCTTCGTCACTTTTTTGCATTGCATGGGATATTACGTTGTATTGTTGTATACCGCTACTTAAGACTTTGCTAATTTTTCATATTTGCTTGGTCGTTTGTTCTCGTTTTCTGTTTCATGATTAGTTTATTAACAGTGATAAAATTTCAAAGTTTTTTTTTCATTATTTGTAGCATTATCATTTATCTGGAAGATTTGTTTTGTTTACGATTAACTTTAAAGCAACATTATTCACTCTTTCTGTTTCAAATGTTGAACAGGATTTCTTACGACTGAGCAAGCCAACGAATTAGACATCCAGTCGAACACGAGAAATAAGTTTCATATTTACAAGCGTCCATGTATTGAGCTGTTATTTACATAAAAATAATCTTATTGCACAGCAAAAATAACACCGTAGATTCTACTGTGTATCATGCTAGTTGGACTTCACTTATGTCAGATTTCCATGAATATCATTATTATTTATTTGTAAATAATATTTAACCAGAATATATACTCTTCAGTGCATGATTAACTCATTAAGATCCGAGAAAATAATAAAAACGATTCAAAAACGTTTGCTAAACTTCATGTCACGTTTCGTCGCTGTGCAAACATATTACGCGCAAAAAACCCGCTTTTCTGGCTCAATTTTTAAAAAAACTTAGTTTCGAACAGGAAGTAGATAAAAATTGCTCAAGTTTTCATACAGTATTGACGGGCGGACGGAATAGAGTTAATTAGCTTACTTCTATAAACAGTGCTGTAACAGTTACTGTTCATTTTTAACTAGTTACAGTTACTTGACCAAAAATGTAAGTAGTTATCGATAAAGTTACAGTTGGCAAAAAGTAACTAATTGCAGTTACAAAAGTTACAATGTATTTCTTGTAACTAGTTACAAAGTTACAAGTTACATTTACTGGCTTTAACAAAACATCAATAGTGGGTCAGCATAGCAAGCTGAGCAAAATGTAAGCAAAATGTGAGCAAAATTGAGCAAAATGTGAGCAAGGCGAGTAAAATCGTCTGGCGTTAGCCTGAGTAAAATACTACTGTCTCCATAGGTCACTGAGAAGCTATACGGACACGAAGAAATTAAGCCCCTAAACAGATTGCAGAACCACCTTCATAAAAAGATTTTATTTATTATATAAATGCTGAGTTTTCCGCACGATAAGTGGCATGAATAAATGCCGTACGCTTGAAATTGAAAGGCTCTTATTGGTCCGACGATATTTTCACTAGCGAAAAACCGTCTTATCAGCATTCTTATTTGGTCGGACGATCGTTTTTCACTGATGAAAAAACTGTATCAGTGTTCTCATTGGCTAACGATTTTCCTGCGACAACATTGTACTGGGCAAACTCGCTTCTAAGGCCGGCGAGGATTTTAATATTTTGGCAACTGTGTAATTATCAAAGAATAGTGAAAGGAACTAACACCGAACGAGTAGTTCTCTATGAATACGAATTCCATGAATTCCACTTTGTGAGTGTAATAAGGTGACAAATTAATTAATTAAGTAATCGGGTTCGGTGTAACCTCACTACTCATATAATAAATTACATCATGCAGGGGCGCAACTAAGGGGGGGGTTGGGGGTTCGCTACACAGCCTTTTTTCTAAAGCCAATATTTTTGCTCTTATTTTATGCGATTAATTATATTAATATTAATAATACATTTTTAGACTTAGTTTAAATTAATGTGCAGATGTAACATATATCTTATTATTTCTGTATCAATTGAAATTTATACTTTAACTTTTATTCTGAGATCTTCGCCACATGCATCCTCTTGTAATTGTAACAAGTTGTTGAGTAAACGCCATCAGCTTTTTCCCCATATTCAGGTATTTATGGACAGTACTCTATTTCAGTAATACTCATTCAATCATTTGCCCTAATATTAAATTTGGACCCCCGCCCTCAAAAATTTTTAGTTACGCCCCTGTCATGCATAGTAAATGCTTCGTATGATTTTTATGTCAATCGTTGTAATGTATCATATAACTCACTCGCTCGTACCTCGCTCATTCATTTTATAATACATCACAATTCCTGAATATAAATCGTATCTGTAAAAAGTGATTTCTATATCTTCGGAGCCATTGCAGAACATAAATATTTCAGAATGTACGGTAGCTGTTCATCCATAATTTCACATAAAAACAATGCAAAACTACTTAAAATTGATAACAGTCTTTATTCATATTCCAAAACAAAAGTTCATCAACAAATTCAACTAAATATTCATGCCTGCCATTGGAAGGAAACAGTCGCCATCTTGCATAATTTTTTTGGTGAAACTAAAATACCGTGATGCCTTGCGATAATGGCTACGGAGTGAACTTCATTCTACGCCATCTTGATCGCCAGGCAAAGGGTAGATAATATGAATTTTTCAATCTTCGGTGCTGACTTTAAATGTGATCAATATTATAAAGAGAAGTATGGCTCAATCGAAAATCTGATCAGTGAAGCCAGAAATGGGAGTGCTGATGCCCAAGCAGACCTTGGTTATGCTTACTCTGAGGGTGTTCCCGATTTTGTGGATAAGGATACCGAGAAAGCGATTGGATGGTTAAACGCTGCGGTTGAGAAAGGTTGTCATTTTCCTGGTGTCCTTGGAAAACTTGGTGAATTATTAGATCTATTTGGAACCCCAGAACACCAGCGAAAGGCGTACGAACTGTACCACAGGGCAGCAGAATTGGGTAATCCTCAATCACAACTTAATTTAGCAGAAATGTATCGATGTGGGGTTGACGGAGTTATAAACGAAGATATCAAAGAAGCGTTTAAATGGTACAAAAGAGTCGCTGATGAAGATACATTTGATCCTAAATCAGCTTTAGGGGGAGTCCATTATTATATTGCCGGAACGGTAAAAAAACTAGCGAATGCTGTCACTGGTACAAAACAAAAGGCTCTGAAACTTTTGTACAAGTACTATTTAGAAGGCGAATGCCCAGAGCGCCGTCCACAACCAACTAAAGCGGTTTATTATCTGAACAGAGCTGCTGAAATTGGAGATACTGAGGCACAACGTCAACTTGGACAAATATATTTCAGCGGAAGTTGCGAGCAAGCTAAAGATTTTGCCAAGGCAAGAAGGTGGTTAGGAAAAGCTTCTGCTAGCGGTGATGTCATAGCTAGACAGGTTAGTAGGAAGGGGTAGAGTAGTTTACTGGATAAAATTGAAAATGTCAGGATTAAGCCCAATTCATCTTCGAGCATCAAATAATGGTAAAAGATTGCTAATAAAAACTGCCCAACCAAAATCAATGTACCAGCACTGTACATGTATTTCATTTACTTTTGGATTGGGCTCCCTCACTTGGGTTTAGTGGAACCCCAATATTACCAGTTGATGGAATCTGTGGTAGAGACTGGGTTATAAGTGTAGCACATGTTAACAAAAGCAAACAAAGCCCCCTTTCCAATTACAGCAGGCCTAAAGAAAACCCTGTGAGATAAGAGCATTTAAATGTAATTTTAAACTATGTATTTCATTGAAAGTTTTGAGAACAATATTATCTGTGCAACTAAATGAGTTTCACCAACAAAATTCAGATGAGCAGGAAATAATGTTCCTTATAGAATAATTTTGATCAAAAATATCTGAGTGATGTCTAATTCAGGGATTGCACTGCCAATTAGATATGATAAATTCACATTAAACCTACACTGCTGACGTCAACTGAAAAAGTTGACGCAGGCGGGATTTGAACTCACACCTTCGGGAAGCTGGTCCGCCGCTCTACCTGTTGAGCTATCGAGTCTATAGGGATTGGAGGCGAGTTATTATCCAATTTAAGTGCACAAGAAATTCTCTCGACAACTTAACGCTATCCGTGAAGATGTGCAATAACTCGCCTCCAATTCCTGTAGACTCGATAGCTCAACAGGTAGAGCGGCGGACCAGCTTCCCGAAGGTGCGAGTTCAAATCCCGCTCGAGTCAACTTTTTCAGTTGGCTTCAGCAGTGTAGGTTTAATGTGAATTTATCGTTTCATATTACCCTGAGGATGATTCTGAAACTGCCAATTACCAAAGTCACAATTTGCAATAATTTTTTTTGTGATCATTTTTAGCAAATGGGTATATTTAAAAGTTGGAAATAATTTTCACTTATCAAACAAAAAGACCTCTTACCTGAAGTACATGTACTCTGGCCATTTACACTATTCAATATTGAACTTGATTTTAGTTGAAAATATGAAAGAAAAGTGTCTGCCACCCTTGGGTATGATTGCTGGGAAAAATTGGCTACATTTTTTTTAAGCCAGGGCCAACCCTGCTAATTTATATACAATTCAGATTCAATTTTTAATTCAGAACTGTTATTGTACTGGAATTCAAATCACAGTACGTGGAATTGCATATTATAAATTAATGTGTATTGTATGCAAGCTCTGATTGGTCAATACCCATAATTGGATCAGGCTATTCAAGTACAGAAAATTTTCCACCCACTGTTTACTGAAGTTTGTGTTGCACACTCAATCTAACATGCATTATTTCATAAAATAAATACCTAATGGGTTTTCATGTGTTTAGATCATGTGATTCAAGCAGCTGGTGTTCTTTTCATTTTTAACCCTTTTTGACACTGTTTTGAAATCAAAATTTGCTGTTTTGATAATGCAAAACTGTGTCATCATATTTAACATCGTTTTAGTGCTGCTCCAACCAAATTACCTTTTCTTAGTGGTTTTTCCTAAAGTTATCCAATAGAATGGTCACAGCATACTCTGTAGATAGCCCACTAAATTATAGCAAAGAAGAGTGAGAACTAGGGCAGAGGAGAGGAAAGGTAGGAAGTCTCTGCAGTAGAACCCATTGGCCTACTTGACACCCATTTCATCTGTGAATTTGAGGAAACTGCACTTTACATGTCCCATCATGCAGGAAATGCAATATAGTTTCTCTTTTTTCTTGGAATGTACATTGAAATCGAACAGCTATCTCTCCTCAAAATCCTAAATTTTCCCCTTACTTCTTACATTGTTGTTTTTTGTTGGTGGTTTGATGAATTGAATTTCTTAAATACCTTTTATCACAATCTGACTACAAGAAATCCAAGAAGTCAGTGACCAGTAGGAACTGGGACCACCAGAGCATGTGGCCTTGTCCCCCAGCATTTGGGAGCCCATATTTAAGGCCCTTACTCACCACTGATCTTTAAGTGTTAAATGCACATGGTAAAGTGTCCCATTTCTGTGACTGCAGGTTAAAAAGCATGTTAAATGAAATAAATACCAGAAATGTTTGCTACAAAAATATACAGCATACCTTAAGAATATAAAACCACTTCTCTGACTTAAATTTTGATGCAGATTTCAAAAAAGTTGGTTTCGATCCAAAATTCAAAGAATCAGAAAATAGGTGAAAATTGCAGAAGTCTTCATAGTACACTCACGTCCTGTATTTGAAGGGTTGGGCCGAATAGAGCTAAAACAGTCATGTCAACAATGTTATTAGTATAACCGGTGTTTCATGGTGAGTTTGCATATTACATAGAAACTAAACTGACTTTTTATTTCAGCACCTTCGACAATTATCCAAACAAGGTGAAGATACCCAACATAATGCGGCAGAAGTCACCAAAGAGACTTTGGTTCAATCAATTGAAATTATGGAGGATAAACTAAGACAGGCAGCAAATGTCCACCCTTTCGTTATCTCTCAACCTGTTGCTTTTACAGAAGAAATGCTGGGTCAGTTTAACTGGTCCCCAACCGCAAGAATTTACCTTCAAGCCTACCGGCTGGTGAAAAAAGGCCTCGAAATTCTACACAATAGTGAGTTTACCGATGGAAGAGGAATTTCTTTCATAGCTCATGGTTTCTTGACAGAGAATTCTATATTACAAGCATTTCCACAGATAAAAGGTTTACTGTTACCCAAGATTTTTCAACTTTGCGAGGAAAACTTGAAAAAAGACCCATGCTTTTTTGAGGGTCTTGTTTTATCTTTTGCCCTCCGTATTTTGAGACGAACGAGGTCTATCGAAAGTGCTAACGCTGAAGCCAGACAGCAGATGTGCCTAAAGAATTTAATTCAGTTCATCCAAAATGCTGAACCAAATAGCCTCCCTTCGACGAATCCTTTCCAGTTTGATAAGAGTTACAGCAGCTGGCTTCATGTTTTGTATTACCATCTGGGATCAATTTACACCATTAATGACGCTACTGCGGAGGCAGCTGAAGCTTTTGAGAACTCCCTCAAGTACTGTCCAGGTTATTTTGAGTCGAAAAGAGGTCTTGGATTTTCTTATAAGAACCTGTACATTTCTAAAAAGCAGTGTTCAGAAAGAAAGCACCCCAACCAAGATGTGCCGTCGGAAGTTCTACGCAATGAACCAAAAGCACATGATCGAAAAACTTCCAAGTATGCTTCTTGGACTTCTGAAAAATTGAGAATCAGTTCTGTGCGTGTTTTGAAGGAGTTTCTAGAAGAGGCTCCACCATGCGACAAAAATTACCCAAATGTTTATTACTACCTTGCATTTATTGCTTCATGTGAGGGCAACCTGAACGAGCTCAAACAGTATTATGAACTAGGTCAAGACGCAGAGGAAAAGAGACTTCCTTTCTTTGATCCCGTTAATCTTCCGTTGAAAGATATACTGTCTCCTGCCTACCAGCTTCTTGGTCACTTACGAATTCCTGTTGGTTGTGGAAACAGGGCTTGCAAAAAGAAAGTTAGCGAAAAAGACTTGAAGTCGTGCCCGTGTGGGAAGCAAAAATATTGCGGCAAGTAAGTAGAGAACTAAAATATTTTAAACGATGATTAATTTAGTGTATTTTTTATGCTAGTACTCAAAATAACATGTTCATAATTTTTTGTCCGTGTATACGCTTGAATAGCTTCTCGTGTCCGGGGATTTTGTCAAGTTTTGAAACGAATGGGCTTTGGAGAAATTAATGGGGCCGTCTTCCATCTACGTCAGTGTTGGGCGCGCAGAACTGTCTCAGGAAGGGCCAACGTAATAATTGTCCACGAAATTTTTTTTCCATGCAAAGCAATTGTAATCGTATTACTTAAACCAATGATCCATGCGGTAGTGGGCGAGAAAAACAAATCATGATCTCGCCCAAAATATTGCCAAACCTCTTTACATTCTGAACTGGTTGAACAATTGTCCTATTCTTAACTACCTTAACTCTAAAGATTCTAATATTCGCTTTACTTATGAAATTGAAAGCAATAATACTTTACCATCCTTAGATATTAATATTCAACACTTCAATGGTGTTTTCTCACCAGTGATGACATCAGTTTACCGAAAACCGACATTTACTGGCCTTTTCACTAATTTCGAAAGTTTTATCCCTGTCATTTACAAGGAAGGTCTTACCGTATTCACACACTGCTATTCCGATACTTTAATATATGCTCCTCTTATACTATTTTTCATAAACAGCTTCAAAAATCAAATAATTTACTGATGCAAAATGGCTATCCGGAAAGATTTCTCGGAAATTGTATTCGGATTTTTTTTAGATAAAATATTTCACCCTCCGTCAAGGGTTTCAACAGCACCAAAACATATCAGTTTCTTTTTCCTCCCGCTTACTGGTTTACACTCGATTCAAATCCGGAACCTAATTGCGAAACTGTTTTCTTCCGCCTACCCACACATTCAGCTCCGTTTTGTTTTTAAGCTGATTCGAAGACTTTCATCTTTTTTCCGATTTAAAGGTCGTATTCCATTTAGTTTTAGATCCTGCGCGGTATATAAATTTCAGTGTCGATGGTCTGATTCATTGTATGTAGGCAAAACTTGTCGATTTACACGCGCGTGTTTCCGATTATATGGGATTTTCGGCTCTCAGCGGCAAACCTGTTACCTTTACCTTGTTATCTAGCGTCTTAGCAGTTAGCACACCATAAAAGTACCGGCCATTCCATCTCGCTTAGTGATTTTTCGATTTTAACCTCGTGCCCTTCCATTTCCGAACTGTTGATTCAAGAAAGAAATTTTAGAGTCCAAGCCCCACATTTTTCATGTGGGAACTTGGTAAAGATCAGATCCGATCTTTACCAAGCTCCTACATGAACAAACTTTCTGTTCATCATTTAAGTATTTCCGTCATTATTATCATATCGTGATTTCTGCTTAGGCAGTACATATGACGAACCTGCAGCCTAGCTCACCATCTGAGTCGTGGTAGCTCAATGGTAAGAGCGTCTCACCGGTCATCAGAAGATTGCGGGTTCGATTGCCGTCTAGGGCTCAGAAATCGTTTTTCTGAGAGAACGAGCTTGACGAACGTCCTCTAGTTGTCAGACCTTATAATAGTTAATTTTCTTTTCTATTATAAAAGTAGCTCCCCCTTTAAAAAAAAGCTACCCTATTAAAAACTATAATGATTATTCTTTAGAAATCATCTGTTGTTCAAGAGGTGATTTCTGAAGAATACTAATTACGCATTAATAGGGTAGCCTTTCTTGGGGGAGACACTGTATTACTAATAGATTAACCTTTTTTCCCGAAAATTGCTCTCTCGAGTGTTTGGAATTGTTTCAAGTCAAAAAACTACCCACAAAGGTTTATTGTTTTGTATTGTTGTGGTAGATAATTTATTCACACAATGGTCGCTCAAAAAAGGTGCGCGACCGGACAGTAAAGGTTAAGTGTAAATATTGGTGTATAATTTTTTATCATGTAAGTAATGTAACATGCACTTTGGTAATTAATGCACAATCCTTTAAGGATTGAGGACTGAAAAGGTAAACGTGCTTCAAGAAATTTAAATAAAGTAAACTGCATAATAAAAATGTGTTGCCGAAGTGCTATCCTAATTTTGACTCAAGGCTACGTATATTGAATCGAACTAGCCCAAGTTGTGACATTGCTGTTCCCCGGAGTCTCACTGCGTTTGAAAATCCATAAGTACAACGTTAGCCAGAGAGAGAAATAAGAATCGAGTAGAAATGGGAAAAAGTTGAATAACGATAGTGCTCCTTCTGTTATTTATAGAGACTGTCAAAAAGCAGATTGGAAAAACCATAAATCCTCGTGCACTTCATCTAAAGGAGGCAAGGCAAAAGGGGGTACGTGATGCGCCTCACCACGGAGTTAGACGTGTCATTGCTCAAAATCCAATCCCAAACGAAAACTCCCAAAGGTATACCACAAAAACAGGGTAAAAGTTAAGCCGAATATAGAGTGCATTACCTATGTAGATAAATAACCACTGTTCATTTCAGTTGTAGCTATTGTTATGGGCGTCTCTCCGAAATCCATAAGTACAACGTTAGCCAGAGAGAGAATTAAGAATCAAGTAGAAATGGGAGAAAGTTGAGTAACGATAGTGCTCCTTCTGTAATAACCACATTTCCTTTCAGTATCTTTCATATCATAATCTATCATTATTTGTAATCGTCATTTGTAACGCATAACTGTCAAAATCTGTAGTCTGAAGATGATTTAGATTAAATCGAAAATCCACTGAAAGAACTGCGTTTATTTATTTACAATACTATAACCAGGTACTTGTCTCAGAGGCTTTCGCTTTAAGTGTCCATGAAGTGAAAAAACGAGTTCGTAAGAAACTCCATTATGTGAAAGAACATTTTCAGTTGTAAAGATTGGCCTTTTAGGCTCACTTATACTTAACTTCGTTTTTGTGATATACTTAGATTTGTTTGATATGTAAATAGCATCCTGCATACGTCACACTGCATAGTGACTAGTTGTAAAATTTCGAATATTGTTAGGTTATCGAACAAAGTCACTTGAAACTGCATGTGGGTATATTTACCCCAAGACACTATAGAAAAAATAATTTCGGGTGATCTAAATCAGGGTTCTATCTAGGGTACCTGAGGGGTAGAAGGTTCCCCCCCACAAAAAATATTATCATTACAGTAATGTATGTAAGTAACTATATCGGAAAAATCATCCAGATGCGACGAGGTCAGTGCACATGAAGTAAGTATTCCCTAAATTGTGTCTCAAAATGCACCAGATTGCATCTCAGCGCATATTCATTTCAAAAGATTTCCGGGGTTCATGCCCCCGGACTCCCCTAGGGAGCTCGTGGTCTGTGGCCACTCCGGACTTCTCCCCCAAACAAGAAATCCTAGATAGAACCCAGTAAATAAATAGCCCCAAAGATATACGTTTTCCTATACCTCATGCACTGTGACTTTGCAGGGTGTTATTTACATATGAAACAAGTCTTCATGTATCAAGAACGAAGAAAGTCATGGGAAAGCTGCAAAGGCGGATCTTTCTAATTTAAAGCGTTAATTCAAACAAGAGAGTTTCTCTCAGCCATATTTTTTCACTTCATAGACATTTTAAAGGCTAACAAACAGTTTTCCACATTTTTATACAATACAGTCTTTATTTCATCGATAAAGTTTGTATTGTTTGTTATATATGAAGAGATGATTATGTAATACATCGTGAGAAAACTAAATCTGTTAATTCTAAAAAGCTAAGTATGTTTAAACATTAAGATTAGTGAAACAGTTCTTGCATATAACCCTGTTAATTTTAGGTTTAGGAATATGCGGCATTCCAGCTGTCCCGGGTTTACGAACAAATCACTTAAAAATTGACGTTGCGATGACATGGCAAAAATCCCAGTCCGGGCTGAAAATAGAAAAACGCGTGGAAACTATGTCAATCTCGCAATTTCCGCGTGAATTCACTTTCGCTTTCAATTTCAGCCCGGGCTGAAAAGTCTCCATGTAATCGGCCCCTAAGGTTACATATAATCGTTGATGTCTTTGGGTGATACGTGCACAGTGGGTGATTCCCCATTTTTTTTAACTTTAGTAAAACTCCTCTTAGTGTGGTCCTCTAATAATTTTTGAGTGTCAGTACGATAAGATATATACTTGTGCTTACTACATGGATCTAAACAATCGTGAATGCTAGTTCTGCTTTAGAAGCCCCGTAAACGAGCAATCCTTACGTAATATTTGGCATTACTATGACATGAAATAATCTTGAATTTTTGAGTTGCAGTTTGATTCTGTTAAGGTCTTAGTGCTGATCAAACTGTGGAATGCCATGGACTCAGAAAAAATTAAAAATGAAAATTAATAATTAAATTCAATATTATCATCTAACTGAAGATTGCCGACATCTAACGGCTTGCAGTCCAGCAAGTCATTATTGCCGACTGGCTCGTCCCAGGTTTAAATACCGAAAGTAATCTTGCTCTGCCGTCTGAGTTCTAGTGGCTCAATGGTTAAAGCGTCTGGCTAGCATTCAGAAGGTTGCGGGTTCGAGTCCCGTCTGGAACTCAGAGTTGTCTGAGTCCATGGCGTTCCACAGTTTGATCAGCAAAAATTTCCTAAGACCCTATGAAATAATCTATTTCAATTTGGCTATATCCGTGCTTTCGAAGGGACCTCGATAGAAACTTACTTGCTTTGTTTAATTTATTACGAATATGTTAATTTCAGCCCGGGCTGAAATTCATATCCGTGTAATCAGCCCCTTAAGCTACTTTAATTCTCTTTTAAAATCATACGATCATCATCCGTTGAAATTCATTTACTAGATACTACATTTGCTTTAACGAATGATGAACGACATAATTCGGGTTACCGAAAAGATCTGAGCAGACGGAGTTTCACTATAAACGAACATGTGGAATTCAAGAGCTCAAGACGAAGGTTACGTTGTCATGGTTTATATTATTCTCGTCCGGCGGTTCGATTCTCCCGTTTTACAAATTATAGTCTGCTACTTTTGACTTTTATCAGCATTTCGTTTAGGTAACTTTTATTTCACCAATTGTTCATTAAACTCCCTTCTCCAGCTTGTCGATTAGGTCAAAAGGTGACCGTAGAGTCGCATGTAAACAGCACTGCCTTATGCATGAAGATTAGCACGGCTCGATTTTCGCAAAGCCTGTCGGGAAAGATGGAATTTCTGGAAATTCACAAAAAAAATCAAAGGCCTTCGAGGTGGATCACGAATGGGATCCACGGACGTAAGAAAGTTCATTGCAATGCCATAAATGCGACGTATACAAATTTGCAAAGGCTATGTTACACGATTACTTCAAAAGTGATGTTGCAGTCATAAGATGTTCACAAATACCAAGATCATAAGATGTCCATCCCGTTTTTCGGTTCGCCCAAAAAGCCCGATACGCAGGTAAACAGTGCGCGCAAAGCAGCCTGGTCATTTCCCATTGTTAACGCATCGCATCGAGTGCCCGCAACGACTCACAGATAATGCTACGCAGCATCCGTGAGTCAAAAATAACACCCAAACGGAGATGAAACCTAGACTCAGCTACCGCAGTAGCCCAAGTAAATATCTATAATCTACACAAATATTTACACAAATTCTTGATAAGCAGTCCTTATTGCAAAATTCAACGTCTTCGTAAAATTTAAAGAAAAGTCATGTTACTCCAAGAAGCCATTCACACCAGTGAGTTAGAGCTTACAGATCGACCCGAGATTGATCTAATCAAATAGGAGCACAAAAGGAAGCAAAACCAGCATATCTTTGAACTACCTGCCTGGTCTGTCAATATTTTGTGGCGTTGAGTTGGATTATTAAAGCTCTTGGTTTGTTATAATTCTGTATTTATGATGAAAAGATTTGAAAGGTTCTGGGTCTGAACTCCGTCATGAATTCATTTAATGTGTTTTATTCTGGTGTGAATGAACCCTTGGAGCTGCGCCAAACACGCCGATTAATTGATTAATAGATGTTTTTCTACTAATCGGTAACAACAAACAACAGTCAAAACATACAGTTAAAACAAGGCAACTTAAACTCTTTAGTTTATCAAATTATTGTTCGAGTTAATACACAGAAGATAAAAGGTAAAGTAGCTTTTGAAGGAAAAGAAACTTGTTAATGCCAGGTAAAGCAAAAGGTAATAAACCTTGTGGTATCAAGTTCTTTTTAAATTGCTTGTTGCAAATTAACTAAGAGGTAATACGATATCAGGCAGGATGTTGTCGATGATAGATTGCTGTTAGTTGCGATGTACACATCGATATACTACGAAAACCTTTAATATGTAGTCATGCATCAAAATGAGGCATCGTGTCGCCGTCCAAAAAAAATGGAAATACAGTATGGGTTGAGGAGAATCGACGTAAAACTTATCTAAACATAATTCGGAAGAAAAGCGTTTACCACTCTTGATAAGGAGCCAAGTGATCTAGGAAAATTATCAGCTCCTCCTGTCTTTCAGCAAACATGGCCCAAAAAAATGCTTTTTTGCTAGTGAACTTATGTAGCTGTCCAAGAACACCACATTCCATGATCACGCTGTAGATTTCTGGATTTTCGATGTAGCAGTCTATGGTGAGACTTCTGTCATAAACACCCATTAGTTGCCGAGGGTGACTATTCAACATGCTAGTTTGAATTTTAACGATGAATTTCTGGTGACTGTTACGTCTGGGTTTTGGGCCTTCTCCAATTCCTTTTAAATGGGTGCCAAATGTTCGTATAGAAGCACACCCAGCATATAAATGAATAGTCTCAACAGTTACAGAATAGCGACTTCTCAGTGCCGTACATAACGGCCTGTGAGTAGGCCTGTGCTTGCTTTGGCATTCTTTACTACAGTAAGATGCAATGTGACAATTTAGGCACTTCTTGAGGCGTACCCCCTTGTCTGGTGAGCGCCGGCAATAAGTGCACCCGCTTTGGAGTCGCTCAACCACGTCTCTAGGATGATACATTCCTTCCTCATTGTTAAATTCTTTGTTTTCGCAAAGAGTTGGTGGTTTAGAATAAACCTCCTTTTCTTCAGCAGGAAGCCAAATACCTGGAGGAATACCTGCAGTAGTAAGTGTCGTAAGTAAACTGCTGTCAATGGGCAAGGTATCTTTTGGGTTTTCATACTGGAGCCACGGACCACTGTGGTCTCTAACAATGTTTGATTCAAGAAGAACTCCTCCAGAATAATTGACACCAATAAAAATGCCACCACATTTGTTGCCAGAGATGACATTTTTCACTACGTGTGCCGACGTTCGGGATTTGGCGAGGATCCCCCAGAAACCATTATCAAATATTTTGTTGTCATTTATTAAGAGGTTAGAGCTACTATCTAAAGAAATGCCAAAGGGTCCGTTGTGGTGTATATCATTGTTACGTATGACTATCTCGTTTTTGTTACTCACAGCATAAATGCCCTCTCGTGCATTTTCGAATACCTTACAACCATCGACATCACATTCTCCCGCGTCTGGGCCGAATAAGATACCATGAAAACCATTGCCAAATATCCTGTTCTGTGATGCAGTAAGTTTTCCACCTTCTCTCGCTTCCAAACCAGCTTGATGATTTTTGTACACCTCGCACTTTGTGACAGTCACGTGGGACCCTTCGCCGGCAGCAAGAGCGCCTCCACCTCCACAGTTGTGAATAATACAGTCTTCAAGATATCCAGAGCTCCCCTCCGTAATCTGGACTCCAGCACAGCCTACAATACCAGATATCGCATTATGGTCCCCAAATTTGTGAGTACGATCGCAAAGAGGCTTTCCTAACGATTTAGCTATGCATCCCGGACCCCCGTTACATTCTGGAAAGTCCTCACAGCTTGCGTATCCTCCAGAAATTTCACAATTGCTCATGTGAATAGCACCTTCTTTGCACCTGCATACAAGACCAGCGTTCCCTTTAGGAAAAACCACATTTTCGAAGTAACACCTGGCACCAGAGAGCAAACAGCTTTCTGTACACGTCATAATAACTCTTGACCCCAGACCAACAATGTGTAGATCACTTACAGCTACAAATGCAGTCAAAGTATAGACTCCTTCGTGCAAGAGAATGGTTTCGTTTCCTTGGGTGGTCATTAAAACAAACGTTAAATGTCTGTCATTGTCTACTTCTCGGTAGTGCACCGTTGAAAACATCTTACGAAACGTTTTGTCACGGAGAAGGTCGGGATCAAAGTGAGTAGCTATTGCTGCTGCTGCTCTTTCCTTCCCTGCCAGGTAATTACATCCACTTTTAACAAGTTCATGGAGGGCCCACGCCTTGCGATGCAAGGCAGTTGTGTGGAAAGGTTTTATAGACAGGCACATTTGACAGTCATCCACAGCTTTCTGTGGCTGACCAAGTTTCAAATGGCAAAGGGCCCTGTTGCAGAACAATCGAAAGTCAGTAGACAACAAATTAATCCCGGTGGAATACCGCTCTAAAGCCTCTTCGAAGTTTTTCCTTTTTACAGCAACGTTTCCTTGTTCTCTGAGCTTATTAGCTTCCTCTTCTCTTTCCTTTTGAAAATCTGCATCAGCCATGGCATCATTTTCGTCAGGAGAATGTCTCATACAATAGGATATCAGCTTGTAATCCCTATCTTTCAGCGGAACATCAACAAAATAATTCGGCAATTTAAAATTTTCCCTTGAGGTAGACTCATCCTTGTGAACAAGATAATCCAGTTTTAATTCCTGCAATTCTTGAGCTTTGATTTTTTGCTTAGAAACACTAAAAAATACTGCAGCCTCGTTAAACAGACGCACAGTTTCATCTGTATGTAATAATTTGTGAACGGATTCGCCATGTTTCGCTGAGAACATTCGCAAGTGGTGTTGTAAATACGTGGCGTGTGAGGCCAGCTTTCCCCAAAGGTGTAATGAAGGAGGATTATCAACACTAAAAACAGCGTTTTCAGTGAAACTTTCACACACTGCCGCCGGCGAGCGTGTATTTGCGAAAGCATGATGAAGGACACGAATCGCACAGCCAAGAACACATTCTTTTTGCTCTTTCTCCAAGCGACTACGAATGACCTCTTGCACTAGACGATGAACACTGAATGAATCTGTACCATATCTTTGAAAAAGTGAGAACTTCGTAAGAAGGGACACTATTTCAGCCTGTTCCAACGAACTACTGATTAGGTTAGTACTGGCATCTTTTAATAGCCCTTCATTGATCACATCATAAGGAATATCGTCGGGACCAAGGAAGGCGGACATCTGCATAACAAGCGCAGGGGTTCCTCCAAGATCCATTTCTTCGGAAAGCCGGCTAATATGATCAAAATTCAACAGCCATGTCGTGTGGACGGCTAGCCGCTCGGATGGGGTATTTTCTGCAAAATGTCGCGCTTTCTTCTTTTTCAAAAGAAGCAGTTTTTTCTTCCGGTAATTCTTCAGGTACATTTTGACAGGCTGACGAACACATCGTATGAACGCCGCTGCTTGATCAAGGGCTAGGGGAAGTCCACCAAGTTCTCTGACCAGCTCGCGGATCTCGTCGTCTTCTCCATCGCTTTTTCCAGTTCGTTGCCGTAAAAACTGCAGGCCTTCTTCTTCCGTCAAGCATTTCAACTCAACGCAAAACTGTTCTTCGATTCCAGTTTCCTCTCCAACTTCCACTGGCTCTCTTCTGGTGGTTATGATTATATGACCATGAGCCCCTTGTTTCCAGTGCCCAGTGAGCATCTTACGCATGTCTGCGGACATCTCTAGCTCATCGAGATTATCTACGATTAAACACCACAACCTATCACGCCTTTGCAACCACTGAAGGGTTCTTGACAGGGTATTAGTAAAATCTTCCTCGAAAGTGCCAATCAGGCGCGCCATCTCGCCCAGGGAAATCTGAAAAAGATTGTTATTTTCCCCTGAAATCCAAAATATGCCGCCCGGGTATTCTTTCTGTCGCTGCCAAAGAAACTCAATAGCTAGAGATGTTTTTCCAACACCCCCAAGCCCACAAATAGCTGAGTGCGCACAGCCAATCTTGGTGCCATCCAGCTGTGCTGCAATGGCTTCAAGCTCAACAATGCGACCGCAAAAGCAATGGTTCCGGCTAGGTAACTGAAAAGCGTTAGCATCAACCGAGGAATTAAAATTACCCTCTAATGCCTTAACCCTAGAATCCAGTTGGTTTTGTTTCGTTTCCAGGGTCATCATCCGGGAGTCAAGATTAATCTGCCGGTTTTTTACGGAACAAACTGTTTCCCCTAAGTCACTCAGGCTTTCATCTAACAGCGCAATGTTTTCCTCATTCATATCTTGGCGTTCTGCTACGTTTTCTAAGTTGCTAGAAATACCTAAAATTGCGTTGGAGAAAGTTTCGTTTTTCTCTAATTGTTCCTTTCGCTCTACCTCCATTCGACTTTCAATGGCAGTTATACGTCCGTTAAATTTATGGATTTCATCAGTGATGTTTTGAAGGGAATCACTTACTAGCTTGGCCTCGTCGCCACTAGATTTCCTTATCTCTTCCACGTCATGTTGTAAGTTATTCACTTCAATGTTGACAATTTTCATTAAATCTTTATCCACTGGACAACCTAGGCACAGATGCAATCCTATGAAGAAAACAAAAGTAGTAAGTCTTACGATTATTGCTTAATAAAATTTTGTTTTGGAAAAAGTAGCGAGAGTTTGCATGAAAGAAGGTATATAAATAGAAAAGTATATAAGGTATTTAAGTAAGTGGCAAGGAAAAAAGGTTTAAGAAAGTAAGAGAATCTGAAAGAGGGTAAAAAACTCAGTTCAGGCGTCATTTACGGCGGAAGATGGTTTGGTTATATTGTCATTTTGGTCAGGAAAAACTTTTCTATTGAGTTTTCCAACCATTGTCGATATCGGGTAGTCGAAACATATGTCGAGTATTTCTCGGTGAGCGGTATGGCGGCTTTTTAGAGTTAAATCAGATTCTACAGTTTTATTGATGTCAATACACTTTAGACATAAACGTTCGTGACGTAACGAGAGAGAGAGAGAGAAAGAGAGAGAGAAAGAGAGAGAGAAAGAGAGAGAGAAAGAGAGAGAGAGAGAGAGAGAGAGAGAGAGAGAGAGAGAGAAATCGTTAGGCGTGACTCTACAACCGCGCTGTATCTGGGTGATGCAAAATTAGTTTTCGTAACACTGGTGATTCTGCTGGAAAAAGAATCTACTAGAATTCTACTGGAACACATTGATTGAGCTACATACTTGGATTTTTCTTAACTTAGCAAATGCGCAGTGCTAAAAATTTTGAAGGAAGTGTCATAGCTCACCGCAATCTATTGCAGACATTTCCCTTTCCGTTGGTGACCACAACCTGGCAATGACGGTGTCATCCTGTATATAAAGATCTTGAGGTCGCGGACACAAGTAACCTTACCCAGTGTGTCTAACATCTCACTTGCATGTTATGGCCAAAGCCAATAAGATGCTTGGCTTCCTCCAGCCATACTGTTGTTCAAACATACAGTTACAAAATCGCCATTTGCCTTCTTGGAGAAACGAGCTGAATGGGTCAATAACCTCGCACTTGGTCTTTACGTTTCAGGTCGTGGGGGACAGAACTGTGAATGCCTAACGAAGGAGATGTCCTAGCAGCTACAGTCCTTCCACAAGTCCAGACAGTGAGTCTTTGAGGTGGGACTGCCAACCTCGAACTTAGGGCGAAGAGATGGGAGGGCTGGTCTCTCACCGCGTTATAATATCAAGCTAGGTATAGCGCAAGTATCCACCTCGGAGTGACATTACCAGGTCTATGAGGTCTGCTGCTTGGTGAGATGAAGGGGAGATAATAATGTCTCTAGTTAGAGCGGCTGGGGGGGGGACTTCTGAACCAAGTTAAATTATTTCAGAAAGGACAGGAGGTGTCGAGAGCACAGCAATTCCCAGCGATGAATTTGTGCCACTTCTAAAGTTTGTTGTTATTCCCAAACTACCAACAACAGGAACAACTTCAAACTTTTCAAAGACCACAAACGTATTAATCCTTAGTTTAGGTCTTGATACTTTTTCAATCGTTTTCTTTCCTCTCTCAATCACTTCGTTATGGAATGGGCAAATTACATGAGTGATCTGACAGTCTCGTTGATCTTTGTCTTTAAGCACGAGATCTGGTCGATTGTATTTAGTTTCGTGATCCATCTGTATTCTGAAGACCCACATCAACTTGTATCTCACTTTCTATGTTCTGTTTACCTTCTACCATTAACGACACATGCGAGATTTTCTCATTAAGCCGTTGATTTGGTTCAAAATCTACCAGTCGTTATTACTCCCCTTACCTTTCCATCATATCGCGCAAGAACTTCACTTTATTCTAATCCACTTTATACTGTGACCATGGTGAAATTTTACTCTGACCTTCTTTAGATGTAACTTTAGTTCATATATAACTGTTTCAGACAATATCATCGGGTTTTCAACGAATCTTCGAGTGAAATTGATTTTTGTAGAACGAAATGCATGGAACTTCACGGGGATTAGGCTGTTACATTTACTTACCTTTAGCCTCCCAGTCACGTAGGTCATCAACTTCTTTATCTTCGTCGGCTTTGGGAAGCCCAAGTGAACGAAGCAACGTCTCCATGAGCTGAAAACACTTGCCGTAAACTGTATGAGTCCAGTGGTCAAAGTTGCAATGTCCCCACTGATTTCTCACCTCACAGCGTACATCCCTTGCACTGGTTCGAGTTCGTGGATGAAAAACAGTCGCCTTTTCCAAGATTCCTAACACGGCTGACAGATCACATGTATTGTCAAATCCTGTAAATATAGGACAAACGTTGGTTAGGTTACGGAAAGGTGAATGAAAATACCTATACAGCTCAATACAGAAAAAGATCTAAAAAAATTATACACTCATTTTAAAATATCTGAAGCAGTAGACTGTCCATAAATGAAGCAAATTCACACTGTAAACTTCGAAGTTTACTCCCTATAACAGGGGTATTAATATTAAAGAGAAAACAGATTGACCACGTATGCCTCTTTTTGCTTAAGTACATCCTTGGCTCTCATCAACTTCCTATGACCTCTAGGGGAGTGTTATCCTTTCAAAAAACCTGTTTACTCACTTTGCCATAGTTTACCATTGAAAATAACTGACATTTTACAGATACGGTTTTCGAAGTACGTGGGCTGTCGATATGATTAGTGGTTTCTAATGCAGAGGGGCAGTAGTTAAATACAGTCAAATCTGTATTCAACGGTCCTTATTAAGCAGGCACCTTGTATTAGGCGACAGTTCTCATGACAAATGATGATGGCCACGAGATTTTCAACGCCTTTGAGATTATAAATTTTAAAGTTCTTGTTATGTCACACATGATGAAATTCAGTTGGACCCCATCCATCCGTTAAATGCAAAAGTTCCAGTACAGGCTCTTCGTCCTGACCACCTTCTTTGTCTCTAACTTCAATGTTAAAATTGAGAACGATCATAAAACCAGCGAAAACAGAGGAAATACATTTGCAAGTTGAGCAATTTAAGGTTACTAGTGGATGGTCCAATGAAATGATTTGAGTAATATGATGCAGCTTCGTGTTAAAGAAGAAGACCATTTTTGGAAACAAGTGTAGATGCACGCTTTAGCACAGAACATATCCAACCAGATGACAAAGTATGTAAACAGTTTGGAAAGGCTTTTTGAAATGGTGATATAGACGTCGGAATAATTAATTCAACCAATGCCAATCAAAGTTTTGTTGCCATTTAAAAACGCGTTGAAAGAAAGTTTATGAAGTATGTTAATCTAAGGTGGTTCAAGCAAAAGATTTAAGAAATATATTTGGTAATTTGAAAAATCTTGCAATCTCTCAACCGTACCTTAAGCTCCACAGACAACGGCTTTAACACAGCACCTTTAAAGATCTAACTCACGTAATTACAACTTGCTGGTCTGTATACGTGACACTTAGACAATCTGACAGTATATCGTATACAAACACAAGCATAGGTGGCTTGCAATCAATTCCTTGAGATTCAAAAGTCAATTATACGGCGGTTATGTTAGTGGCCGGTAATCTGGGATTAGCTCTAATTGTTTTTTTGAACAAGTGAGTCTTAGTTATTAGGAGTTTAAATTTAAGCGTTTTTTTAGATTGCCCATTTAGTTGATAGAAATGCGGGTTCACTTCTGTAGCAGTCAATAATTCTCTACAGGATTTTACTCTTAAAAATACTATGGACGACGAAAAATTAAAGAAATATTAAGATACTTATTCCAGTCGGTGACATACACTCCAGATTACTTCTCTGAGACTAATTAAATGCTATCTGAACGAGGTCTAAAGTTGCAATCATATGTTTAATTTCACTGACACAAGAATTTGAAACTTGAAAGAATTTCCTACCAGCTAAAACATGTTTGCGCATGACACCAAGTAAAACCAAGTAAAACAACGTACTTTTTCTTTACACACCCAAATTTATACGTACAATTGTGCTAATATCACGATACTCAAAAACAAGTGATCACGTTATTTTATCATAATAACGTACAAAATACTGTTCCTTTAATCCTGTTTCTTACTGTATAATAGATCGGGATTTTGAAATTTTCAAGGGGACCAGAAGTTTGAAAGGAGTGGAATGCTTTGGTCTTTTATAATATCTTATTTTGCTATTAATTGATTTTTCCCAAACGAAGTCGTTTTGAAATATATAGTTTAAAATCAGTTCTTCCAATACCAGTCACTAACTAAAAATAACTAAATGTAAGACACTCCATAACACCAGGAAGCTAAAGTAAAATGTCTCTATCAACTGCAAGGTACTATCTTGCGAAGTACCGACTGTGAACATGACCTTGGTGTTGTTACAACGGTTAGTCTGACTTGATTGAAGCATGTCCTTGCGCAGTGCTACCAAGCGAACCAAGTGGTATAATATGTTTGAAGAAGCACCAAAGAGTATCAAGAGCTTCTCGGTCAGTGGAATACTTTACTTTGCTCTTGTCCGTCCTCAGCATGGCTCGGCTTCACAAGTGTACCTGGCTCCGCAGTCCATCGACTTGACCACGAGGGTGGAGCGCATGGAAAGATCAGGTTCAATATTAAAAAATGGACCTCCCTTTTCTTGTAACACGAGTTATAACGAACAACTATTATCGTCAAGGTGGCTTCGTTTAAGTTACCTGCGCTAATATTTGGACATGTTCGTTTTTTAAAGCCAGTCGTGGTATCATGAACTTGAGAAACGATGTACTGCCAGCTCCTCAACAACCTAGACGTGTTCCTAGTTCAGTAAGTTTAGTTTCGGTAAACCGAAATTGCTTCCATGTTGAAATTAACAAATTCAGAAAGCTTGAACTATTAAAAATGGCGCACTATACGGAGAACAAGAGTCTGGAACGTATTACATGTACCAAGAACTATAGCAACCAGAAACATTTTCGCAAATTTTAAAAAGTTTCTACAGTCAAACTGATATTAAGCGGGCAACCTCGGGGGGGGGGAAACTTTTGTTTCCGTTCAACAGAGGTGTCCGCTCCATGGAAGTTCTCGTACCTATACGTCCTGTCACGGTCTCGAAGGAAATATCGTATATTGGCTACACAAAGTCATAGTAATATAAGAACTAATAAACAGTACTATCAACTTGAGTGTTTTTACTTTCAATATGAATAGAGAAAAGACTTGTCGAATCTCTGAACTCGAAGCATAGGTAGTTTGTGAAAAAATGTGCAAGAAACAATCCACCGACTACTGCTCATATTTCCCTTTTCCGTTATGAAGCGTTGAAAAAACCTCGGGAAGGACTGTGTAATTTGGCTGTCAGCAGCATAAAAAATTAAAGAAAATCTGTTAAGTATCAGAAAGATCAAGAAAACGTCGTCGACTTAATACAGGGACTTGATATCTTTTTACGTCAATTTAGGTGTCCACGTCCACTTAATAGAGGAGTTTACTTTATATAGATTTTATTTATAGAATTAATGTGGGCGCCGAGTACACTACAAAGTCTACGATAGGCTAAACTTTGCTGAGTTACCCTGGGAAAAATAGAACGAGTACGCTCTCTTAGTTGTTTTATATAATGTCGAATATATGAAACGAAAAAATTATTTAAATAGAGGAAGCCATTTGGCTTATAGAGCGACTTTATTGTAAAGATATCGAATCTGGCTCTAGGTTTAATCTGAACAGGTTCAGACTGAACCTAGAGCTGGAGCCAACTGTCCTGCCATCCAAATGTCTTCTGGAACATACGGTATTTCTATTTCAAAATTTCATGTTGAATCAAATTGAAACCAATTAAAAATCAAAATGAAATTATGCAAAACTAAGTTAATTTTAGGTAAAAATAAATTTTAATGTTAAAAAGTAAGTAACGATGAAAAATATCTCTCCTCGGACACCATAGATGTGATATCTCCGGTGGTTCTTGGACTTCAATCTTTTGGTCATGGTAAAGTTTATATATAGTTTTTACAACAAATAATGAGTCAAGGAGTACCTGAACATAAGCTTATAGCCACTTTATCTACACAATGAAGTGTTTTTCCAATACTTTTTGGAACATTTTTATCGCTGAAACCTCAGCGAATTGTTTATAAAACCGACGTAAACATCGCGCGGGCTAAACTGTAACGCAAGTGTCTTAAGTCAGTCAAGCTGCACTTTTCTTATCATTTAAAAAAACATTCTGTAAGAGAAATAAAAAAGCTTAGCCGCAACGCCATTATCAAGTCATAACGGCACTCAAGAAGCTAGTAAAACACTCGGCTTCGTATAGCCTCATGTTTTACACGCATCTCTCGTGTGTTTTTAACTTCCCTGGTGCCATTACAACTCGATAATGGCAGGCGATACTTTTTTATTTCTTGATTAAAGGCTTGGAAGAAATAACCGTAGCTGTTGATTGTATTCTCATGGATGTTTTTCAACTAAAACAACATGCACTGCAAACTAATGCCAATCGTAATAACAAAAAATCAATGAAATGATTATCGACTCCGGTGTTACTCATTTGGAGATTTATGACCACAGCCCGGTCTCCATTTGCCGCACTATCACTATCCCATGGCAAAAACTGAAATTAGTGCAGAAAGGAAAATTTACAAAATTTCCATCCAACGTAACTAGAAAACTACTAGAAGGAAGCTTATGTGTTTGGCGCTGCTAATTTTCAGATATGCCCAAATCACTGCTGCGTCCGAATGAAACGTCACACCTGTTCGATAATAAAAAATTGTCTTCCAGTCTTTAGAATGATGATTCTTTATGGGCTATAGAGATGTACGCATTTGACATATTCCGTACATTTATGACGTGTTTGACCTCTTTTTAACCCATTAACACGGTATAAAACACAGAGTTGATTACCTTTAAAGGTGGCCATCTTTGGTTCAAGGTAAAGCTTTGCTAGGTCTTCAGCCGTTCTAACATTATAGTCGTATTTACGGTCATTCCTCTTAAATTTTTGCCAGTTGTTGTTGATGCTGCCGTAGTTGAAACTAATTGATCCATCATTTTTTGCGTACCCAGAATAAACTTGTGAGTGAATATTACTTGACCCCTTTAATGATACGTAATGTTTGCATATTTCTCGTTTTGCAAAATCGCGAAGAACTGGTAACAGAAGCTTGTTCAAGCAAATGCCAATCACAACCCATCTCTTCTGGTTCTCTCCCACATCAAAGCAGCTAACTAAAAAAATAAAAAAGAGTACTCGAGATAACAAAAAGCTTTCCAAGTTATGCATTGAGGGTTAAAGTAGGGGCATCAAAAGATGGACTAACAAATGAGAAGAAGAAGCCACATATCCTCATAAATCTCAATTCGTACTGCAGATAAATATTTCCACTTAAGCGAAATTACATTAGTGTTTGAGTAAAAATAAAGAAAAGAATTAACGAGAAAATAAGAAGGTTAATCAAACATTTTTTGCAATGAATCGTAGTACCCGGGTTAGGGTTCACTCCTTATCTCTCGGGTGTGACCTTGTATATTGCTGATGACTTTGGTCATTGAAGTCTGCATTAAGCTCGACACGTTAAATCGAGCAAAAAATTATCTAAGGACGCTCATATCTGACAGCTGGCAAATATGCCATTGTTTCTGACGAGTTTCGGCAAATCCCTTTTGGGGGAGATTTATTTTAGCCAGACATTTCAAATAAACGACAAATTTTTTAATAGTAAACATGTTTCGGCATACTTACGCCATCTTCAGTACAGTGGAAGAGATCTAGTTATTATTTACAGTTAGATATACAGTCATGACATGTCATGTGATATGGATATTATATTACAATAGGAAGGCGGAAATTATTTACAAGCTAAAAATGGTGTTAAGATGGTGTATCTGTTTATTAAGGTCTGGTTTAAGTTTCTTAATGTCATGTGCTTCGAGTTTTAATGAAAAAGAAGAGTGAGCAGTGTCTAGGACACGAAAGCATGATTGTGTAAAGTTAGATTTGCACTGAGGTGAAGCGAGGAAGTGTTTAAAGATGTGCTAGTTTTTGTCGGAAATGGTATGCTCCTTAATCCGTGTGGATAGATGGCGAGTGGTTTCGCCAACATAGCGAGAATTACATTTTTTAGCTTTAAAGACCCTATTCCATCTCTCCTTAAATCATGTGTGGTTTATGAATTCTCTTGTGCGGGATGTAATTCTCGCTATATTGGTGAAACCACTCGCCATCTATCCACACGGATTAAGGAGCATACCATTTCCGACAAAAACTCGCACATCTTTAAACACTTCCTCGCTTCACCTCAATGCAAATCTAACTTTACAAAATCATGCTTTCGTGTCCTAGACACTGCTCACTCTTCTTTTTCATTAAAACTCGAAGCACTTGACATTAAGAAACTTAAACCAGACCTTAATAAACAGATACACCATCTTAACACCATTTTTAGCTTGTAAATAATTTCCGCCTTCCTATTGTAATATAATATCCATATCACATGACATGTCATGACTGTATATCTAACTGTAAATAATAACTAGATCTCTTCCACTGTACTGAAGATGGCGTAAGTATGCCGAAACATGTTTACTATTAAAAAATTTGTCGTTTATTTGAAATGTCTGGCTGCTATTTTGCTATTACGAAACTACGGAGATTTATTTTAGTTATTTTAGGGGTTCAGCTCTATCTTGCTCCCATCCTTACCATTATAACCTCATTCAACATCCATACTGTTAATTTGTCCTGGTCAGGGAGAGCAGTTCTTCAATGTTTAAGCCATACCCTCATTTCAAAGTGAACAAAATTCTGAAGAGGAAGCTATCAAAGAACTAACAACCGCGAGACAGTCATACGTACCCGGTCCTGCAGCAGCTGAGGAACCCGTCACAACTGGGGGTGTTGCAGGAGGTCCTGGTAATGGTGTTGGCATACGCCATATAATCCTTCCTTTTCTGGGGCCAGTTGCCATGGATACCTAAACACACATTTGTGCTGATTTAACAATTATTCCATAAGTTTGCCTTGGACGTGGGAAGACGGACAGCAATAAATTTTACGTTACAAATATAAATAATTTTAGCCACGTTTTTCAAGAACAAGGAGATCATACTTGGGCGGCAGCTAGGATTTTTTAGTGAAAAGCAAGCATAAATTATTTGGTAAATGGACGTGGCCAAACATCGGTGACACTATAAACATGTTTTATTAATTCATTTATTTGTTTGTTCAGCTGTTTAATTAATCAACTAATTTATTTGTTTGTTTGTTTGTTTGTTTGTTTGTCTAGTTAGCCAGTCAGTTATGTAGCTAATCATCAGTAAACTTACATCACCCAACGATAAGTAATATTTACGATAAATTAGGAGTGATTTTCCTTTCACCTACTTTAATATGGTTTAACTTCTTCACTGCCAGATCTCCCTTTGACGAGTAAAATCGTCTGGCGTTAGCCAGAGTAAAATAATAAAAGTCTCCGTGGCAATGAAAAAGTTGATACGACAAATTTTGACGGTTGGAAATTATTTGTATCATGTTATATGTTAAGCACTCGGTCAAGTGCTGGACTATAGAAGATTGTGGGGAAAATGACAGGATTTCCAGTAACTCTTTCCCATTCGAAGGCAACTCTTATCATTTTACTTTGGGTAACGCAAGACGTCAAAGGGAGAGGTCTCATGGAAGGGGTTAAGTGCTAAAGTTAGATATTTCTTCAAGGCCTCGTGATTTGTTTCCATTGCATTTCACATGAAGGGTGCTCAATGATATTGCAAAGCGACCAAATTTCCTTACTGGAAAATGGGAACTGTTTTTTTCTTCCACGCATACAATAATGCTGTCATAGATCCTAATATTTCACAAGCCTACTAAACACAGCACACTATTTACTAAGTAAACTACAATTTACAACAGGTTCATTTCGTTATTTATATTGGCCGAGGATTACCTATATTGGCCACATGATATCTTAATGTGGACTACGTGACTTGCCGAGACTGCAGCCAGCAGTACACATGTCAACTATGAACCAGGACAAGCAGTAACCTTCGTTCTTCCATCTGAGTCCATGTAGCTCAATGGCTAGAGCATCTCACCGGCGATCAGGAGGTTGCGGGTTCGATTTCCGTCAAGGACTCAAATAAACTTTTCTGAGTTAACAACTTGAGAAGTATGCGCAATTTCCAGGTTCATTTTAGTTCAACCAACGGTTTCCCTAACTACTCAAATTTTCCGACAGACAAGAATTGTTCGTCAAACAACCCAGCGGAGTTGCTTGCGGACCACCATTCCCTACAGCCGTTCTTCCAGCTACGCCATGTTCAAATGACCATACCAAATCATCACTCGTTAATTTGTTGAAAGTACAGTGTCCATTCTTGCCAAAGTAGAAAGTCCAGTTGATTTTACAGTCTTCAAAAAATTTTTTACAGGGCAAAAGATAGTTGCAATCGATAAACCGGGCGGAAAATGCAATCTTGTTATAAAAATCTAAGCCCAGACAATGATTTTAAATAAAGCCATGTAAGAGGACACATTGAAAACGGTATGGGGAATAAAATATTTAAGGAAAAAATTGAAAAATACACTTATTGACACTTTTTGGGGGATTTTTTTCCACGCCTTTCTTACTGTCAGTTCTATTTTTGCAAATAACTATTAAGATATATATATATATATATATATATATATATTTATACATATATGTGTGTGTGTGTGTCGAGAATCTTTGTAATATACTATGATGATGTTGCATGTTGCGAGGAAACAGTTTAATAAATATTTTTTCACCATACCGTTTTCAACGTGTTATATAACATGACCTATTTAAAATCATTGTCTGGGCTTTGATTTTTATAACAGGGCAAGAAATCGTAGTAATGTCGTCCAGGTGATCTGAAAACCCAAAAGTGGACTGGGACTAGTTGTCAAATAGAAATCCATTTCCAATTTAAGTAAGGAAATATCTCACGAACTATACCAGATTCTGTTCTTAAATTCGTAATGGAAACATCTTTCTCTTCATCGAATACTAACACAAAGTTTCACACAGTTTCACAGAAGACACAGAAAGTTACAACTGATTAAAGATGGGAAACTCGATTGTTATTATTGTGCTACTAGTCCCAGGCCTTTTGTTTGCGGCCAGATCACGTGGGTTTAGGGCAATGGAAGTCTAACGCATATGCAGAACGTAAGACGACTTTGGAATTCAATATTTTCCAATACTCTTTGAAAATTTTGGTAATCAAGCGGTCCTGCGCCTTCGCAGTGCACTAGGATGAGATTTTCTAGTCCAATACCTCACAAGGTATTATCAAGGTGAGTGTATGCCCAAAGTTGAAAATGTTTCCATCATTTCTGAACCCTGATATCAATCAAAAATCCTCGTTCAGTAACTTGAATTAACAAAAAATGCCCTGGCAGTTTGGGGAGGTAAGATTATTTGGCAGATGGAAGTAGAAGCATGGCATCTACATATCCTCCTCAGGAAATTTTTGATGTATAAAAACGATTAGGTGTTATTCCCAGCATTGTGTGCGAACTTTTTCTTTTTTTCAAAAAAGCAAGTTCAAAGACATCACTATGACTAAGCATTCTTACAAGTATTAACGGATGGTCTAAAACTTGTCAACAATTAGAATTGCATGGTAGTACAAGACTGCAAGCGATGTGCCTCCATTTTTGACGTCTGGTGATGCTTTTCATCAGTGTTGCAATATTTGGTAAGAAGTATGACCAACAAAAACATAGTAAAACTATTTGCGATCAAAGTAGATTACAAGTACTGGCAAACTTTGGTTGTAAAAGATATAATGGTGAATTTAAAGATTTAAATTTGGACTACTGATCAAATAGGTGATTTTTGCCAGAACAACTTAATAAAATTCCTTTTGCTCTGAAATTCATCTAATTTTTCTCTAAAAATATTTACCGAAGATTAAACTGAATAACACTTTTTGCTGATGTTTTCAGATGCCTTTTTTGGAAAAAACCCTTGAACTGATAGATGTAACACAATTATGGCCATGTTCACGGGAAACTTTGAATTAGCCTGTTTGGTGCAGTCAGTTATAAGATGATGATGATTACCACTTGGTGTCTTGACAGAAGTGCTAACGCGGGAAACCACGCGGGTTACGAGTGTTCTCGTTTTCCTAACATGAGTGCAGTGTTGCCAGGCGGGCAATTTTCGCGTTCAGTTGGGCGGTTGCGGGTTTTTAGGGTGGAATAATTTTTGCGCGCGTTTTTTCGGGCTGGAATAGTTTGCTGGTGGTTTGCTGGTAGTGGTGGCACACGAGAAAGTGGGCGAATTACAAGAAGTTTTACTGACTGGGGCACAAATTGGGCTACCTCCGAAAAGCGATTGGGCTATTTTGGGCTACTTTTAAAGTAGTTTTGTGCTAGTTTACAGGTTACACATCTGGTAACAGTGCATGAGTGTTAGCGGGTACTCACATTAACAAGTTACTTCGAACTCAGATTGATATAATTTCGCTGAATACGTGATATTTGCACGTGACTCCACAACAAGTTATGTGAGAAAATGTAAGAGCAGGGAAACGTGAATAGAAATCTACGTGATTCTCGGTTATTCTGAAATCAAGACTAAACGTCCGCTTGATTCTAAGTTTTGTATATTAATATGTCAAATAGTAAATAAGTGCAAAAACCAACCCTCCAAGTTGTCTGAAATTTCTAGCCATTGAGTTTGAGAGCGTTAATATTTAAACCAACATATACAGGAAAGTTACTGACTAAAAGTAATAATGCCATCTGCCGTGTACAATAACGCAATATACGGTAAATACAGACCATCATGCCCAAACAAATAGTAATTGTGGTAATTTTTAAACACATACACAATTACAAAAATATGTCATTCCGACACAAGAAAATTTTCTTTACCATAATTGTACATACATTTGTCGTAATTTTTAAAAGTCTGGTTTATAACAATGTCGCACGATTGTTAAAACATTAGTACCAATCGTAAAAATACATGTATCTCATACAAACGTAACCTTCACTTAGATCTCAGAACAGCACTGGCTGCCAGCAGTTAGACAAGCTACACTAATTTAGAAATCTTCATAAACTTTTTATGAATCAATTTTTTTACCATATCATTTATAGCTAAATGTATTTCAGCAGGCATTCAAATCTGCAATTGCAACAAAACTTCTCATAATTTCAGAAACTAATTCTTAGTAATAAATAGAGCTTCATTATCAGCAAAAAAGGTTAATGATATCATTTACTTGTCATGGATGCCAGGATTAATGAATAAGATTGGGTTGATATTTTCATTCATACAGTAAATGTGTTAATTCCAATGTGCTGACTACTGCAATCTGACATGATTAATTTGACAAAAACAATTTAGCACCAATTTTGTTTCTCAGATCTGGAGATCAAGTGTGACCTCCTGTGTTTACAGAATCTGGGGGTTAAAGTACCTACAGTCATTCTCACTAAAGTTAACCTGTTTATTGTATGACCACCAAAGTCTAACCTAGGACCTAATTCTAGTTTACTCATAGTTTTTGTTGCCATGACTACAAAAATTAATTTAGCAATGTCATTATTAAAAACTATTTTAATTAATATGAGGAAAATCCAAGATCTTGGTTCTATTTATCTACTTTATCAATATTTCTAGGCTAAGTTTGTCTAAAACATTGAGGTGATTTGCAAGTTAAGGATACTGATCACATAACATACAAAAAAGCATCAAGTAAAGTAGTTAATGTGCTGACCAATTTTTTTTTTATATCTAACACATTACAGTTATATTTTAGCAGCATTAAAGTGAATTAATTTGTAAAAATAATCCAATTAGTGATATTCGAGAAAATGTACTGTAATTATATACTGAGAGTAGCAAATAATTCAGTTTATTGTGGTTCAACATAAACTATTGGTTCAGTTGGTTTTGAACCCTTTTTGTTCCCTTTTTTAGCAAAATTTTCAATCCAGATCAAGTTAAACCAGTGTAATTCTTTAATTTTTTTGAACCACTTCAACTATCAACAATTCTACTGATTTCACATTACTTTTACCGAAAACTCTCTCCCAATTTCCTAAGAATCATTGCCATACCCAGCAATATGGACATTTTGAGTTGTATTTTGTTGACTGACATTCCCATATCCTTTGTCTGATATCCTTCATTTGTTTAGGTGCAGTTCCTAATGCTCCAGTTACTGCTGGGATAATTATTATTCTGATTAACTAACTTGTACAAGAGTATTTGAGTAACTAGAATAAATAGTTCCTCTAAAAGTAACTAAAAGTAACTAAAATACAATTGCACATCATGGCCAAAATCCCTGCTCTGTTCTTATAGTAGGATTTATGGTTAACAATTATTGGTAACCATATTAAATAGTGCATATAAACATCTTAATCAGCTTGAATTACTCCCGATATTACTTTCTGAAGGATTGATTTGCTCTCCCACAGAAGAGTCTTTTGCATTTTGTTGCATACCATCATTCATTTTTTTCACTCAAATAGTTCACTTATATCTTCAATCAATTGGTCAATTCCTCCTTCCAGACTTCCTATTATTACAGGGTAACTTTCACTTCATATTCTCATCTTCATTCTCAAATTTTGTATGCCAGTTGTTGATATCTCAAATCTTCTCAAGTCATCTATCCACTCGTTTCACCTCAATTGGATATGCCATGTCAATGATGTAAATCTCTTTTGTCTTGTTATTCTTAATTGTTAAGTCTGGTCTCCTTGCAGCACATGTTGTCCTTATCTGAAGTTCCTAATCCCAATATATCTTTCGTCTATTTCCTTCAATCACCTTTCCTCTTTTTCATTTTCCTTTGTACTATTTTCTTTCTTTTGGTAATATTCTATGCTTTATTCCCCATTGTACTGTCAATATCATCAGTGCATTATTGTGTCTCCAGGTGTATCCAATACCTGCCAATTTACTGCATCCTCTTACACTCTGTACAATTACCAGTTATCTTCTTCAGCAAGTCCTCTATCTTCTTCCATGCCAGGGTCTCAACCATTTGCTCCTGCAGATTAAAGATTGCTGCTGTCTTCCTTGGGTCAGTATTACATTCCAACCATCCACGGTTTTGACCTCTGATTGTTTTTGGTATCTTACTCTGCAGTCTCTTTTATTTGAATGACTTTCTTCTATTCCTTTGTGAGCCTTCCTTCAGTTTTTCTTTTCAGTTTTCTGCATGCCTCCTTCCAACTTTCGTATAATTATTTTGTTCTGTTATAGCATATTAAATAGCAGCAGTTTTGTTTTGGCTCGAAACGTCAGTTAATTGTTAATATTTCTGGGCAGTAAAAAGCCCTTCAACAGTTTTTATTTTTATCGCAGTTTGAAGTACCTTTAATGTTTCATCAAGATTTTTGACAAAGTTCTTTGTACCGTAAAACTGGGCTATTGTATTATCAATTGAACGAAAAGTGGCCTATTTTCTCACCGATTTTGGCCGAAGTCGACTTTTTATCTGGCAGCACTTGGCGATTAATTTCTAGATGAATATCTCTAGTTTTTACGCGAAAATGGACGGTTTTGAACACAAATTGCTTAACGCGTGTAAATATCGAAACCGGAACTGATCCTTACCTTTTTTTGCTCCCGTTCAAGCAAAGCCTGAACGAATTCTGAACGAGGGTACCGATTTCAGAGTTTTTTCCAAGCAATGTCGTTGAAAAACCGTAACAGCATTGCTGAAATACTGAACATCTGGTCACATCTAGATTTATTAAATCTAGCAGACTGCCATAACTACACGTCGCTGGTTGGACCATTTGATATTTCGATTCCAGGAACCGAGAGCAAACCTTCAAGAAATAGTTAAGGTGGCTTAATAAAGTTTCTTGAAACCTTGAACGTGGAGGAATACAAGTCTTACGAAGAATGCTTTTAACAAGATATTAAGGTAAGGGAGAGGAAGGGAACATAATGCAAATAGCAGGAAAACGTATTTGGTGTGGTCCATCTATTGCTTCGGCGACACTGACGATGAAAATGGTTTCTAATTTCCTGTGGCGTAAGTTTGGTGTACAGAACTCCGCGCAGCTGTTGGGTGGAGAGTGGCGCTCCTTGCCAGCGCAGCTTCCGCTGGAGGACAGAAGCCCGCGAATGGCTCCCGGTGGTGGTCCAAGGAGAAAGCCTCTGTTGGTGATCCAGGACGCGAAACCCCCAGCATCTCCAACGTTCTGAGGTATTTTATATGGTTAATTTAAAGCGATTTTAGAACCATAAGTCAGTTGGCCCCATTTCCTTAGCTCCAGGCTCGATAGCTTAATAATTAAATTGCTCCATACGCAAAATGGTTAACTGTATTCACATAATTTTTTCTCTTCATTACTCTGCAGTGTATTCAAGATTATATAAAACAATTTAGGGAGCTTACTTGTTCCACTTTTTCCAGCGAAGTCAGACTTTGTAATCGCTCATGACGCCATCGCAAATGGTGATGACTATAACAACAAGAGGTTTTCAAAACGTTTGAAAATAGATATCCAAAAGTTCTTGTTATGTCCCGCTTGCTGTAAGTTCAGTAGGACACTATCCATCCGTTATATACCATATAACACGTCCACATGCTAGAGAACTCCTAAAAATAGTTTATTAACTGGTGATAAGACGTGTACCCGTAGTTTTCAATTTCACACAACCGTGAACTCACCTCTGCGAATCGGGTGAGTTTACCCGAGCCATTACATGGATGATTTCAGCCCGTGAGAAGTCCTGTATGCCAATGCGTTTTGAGCGATTCTCAAGGTAATGTCGTACCTTACATTTATGCCTTGTATTTCACTCCATCTTCAGTTGTATGCTTTCATTTATGTTTACGCACTTTGTCGTAAGTGTATGAATGCAGTTACTTCACTACCTTACGTAACGAAAATTCTTTCAACTACGACGTTTTAATACTCTAATTGACTTTTTTGTTCTTTAGTGGTCGCGGCATGTTTCTCGTAGGCCGTCTTTGTCTGAAAAATGTCAAGAAAACAAGCTTCTTTATAGATATTCCAGCCCACTTTGCCGGTTGCAGCTACCGGAATCCCGGCAAAGAGGGCTAGCCTGCTGGCCTTGTAATCGAAATGTTGAAAAACGATTCAATTTATATAGTAACCGGGTCAGCCATGTAATCAGCCTCTACGAGACGGACCATTACATTTTTGTTAGGAGAGTTGCAATTACTAAATTGGGCAATTACCAAAAAAAACCAAAACAATTCCTGCATGAAAAAATTGGAGGGGAAAAAATTCAGTAAAAAGATTTAAATGGTCTGTCTCTTACAAGGTTATATTCGTGGAATATTTGGTATTTACACTCAGTAACATGGAATGGGGTCTATATTAAGTGAAAGTCGATCTTTTTTTACGAAATGCAGCTCTAGGCCTTCCTGCTGAGAATCCCGACTGGATTCCGTGCAAACCGTACGCCGAAATGCGTGAATATGCACGCCGATCACGCAATGCTAATAGCAGGTTCGTACAATCGTTGAATTGTACCCCGATAAAAGTACCTTGTCGACCAACGACCGGGTTTTATTTCAAATCAACACAGGGCAAAAGAGACATTTCTGCCAAAGAAAACGAAAAGGGTTACGTAACTGCTGGAGTAAACAATTAAAAACATCAAACCCCTTCGCACTGGATAAGTCTCGTAATCTTACTGTGCAGACACCCGTTAAGGCATTATGAGCGTTATTTTAATAGAATTCATCAGGTTTTTGACAATTTTAAACTGACTGTCCCAACAAAACACATAGAAAATTTGCGATGATGTAGGTTAGCGTCCCTTGTTAGACGTTTAGCTCGTGAACCGACTGTTTCCTTTTCAGATAATTTGGTTATTTCAGTTTCATGACCTGTTCAACGACTACTTAGTTACTTCGTGAACTGCCTCGGCCAAGTAGGCAACGTTGGTGGAGCTAACGCCCGCTACCGACATTCTCCCATCCTTCGTCAGATATATCGAGAATTCCTTGGTGAGTCGGTCAACCTATATGGACAAAATAACAAAAAAATATGTAAATATAGAGCTTTCATTTCCTCGGTGCCTGTGTATCTTGATACATTTTAAGAGACCGGAAGGAAGAACCCTGAGGTAAAGAGAGCCTCTGACGAATGAATTAAGCGTTTAACCACGTCCAGCCATTCATACGCCGTAATATGATCCAGCGAATCAAAGTTGGACCATGGTCATCTGACTGGTTCACTCTTAAAAAGCCAAAAGATAGCAGTGATTGGTGATAGAAAGAAAGACTGTCAAAGCCGGTTTCCTCAGAAAGTGACATAAACCTGACCTTGTTCTGATAATAAGCATTCGACAGTTCTAAGCCAAGAATTTCAAGCAGCTGAACAGAGTTTTACTTGTTTTTCACACCTCGTTTATCCCTTGCCCTTGAACATAAGCCTGGAATGGTCACGGCCCATAATTACGAGTCTAATTAGATTAGTAAACAATCTCGTACCCAGGCTTTTATCTCTGCTCCTGCTACTCACCCGTAGTAAAGCGACGAAGGGAGTTTAAGCTGGTAGGGTAATATTAAGGATTTTCCTATCACCATGAAACAACAGTGACTTAAAATTACCGACAAAATTCGGTTTTGTCAAGTTAGCAGAAAATCTAGTCATTGAAATTTGTAGAAATTTGGCAGAAGGCTTATTATCACCGCAGTTTATTCGATGAAAACTTTAAAACATTAAACTGAGACTCTCCGCAGAATTTTCTGTTGTACATTGAACCATTATTTTCTTGAAAAGATCAACAGTTGTAGCATAAAATACTATCAAATTGCTATCAAAACATAATATTTGTTTATTGGAGCTTTGTACAAGTTGAGAAGAATGGTTGATTTTCCGTTAACTTTACAAATTAATTGCTTTCAATATAAAAAACAGTTAATACTCGCAGTCTCAATGTACAACAAATAACCCGAGGGTCTCCGTTTTCCTTCTTACAGTACAGTAAGTTCGGAACTCAGATGATTGGTAAACCATAAGTGATGTGACTTAGATTTGCGTGATTGTGGAGCATTCCAAACATCGATGTCAGAAAATGATGAATATTAGTCAAACCTGGTCCGGTTTGAGTCCTGTGAAACAGAACATTCCAATTTGATCAGTGACGTGCGACCAGTCGTGCTTTGAACCTAGAGATGATCGAGATTAAAAAGGAATAAAAACAAAGAAACGTGACTCTCATACTACTATGAAAAAATACACAATGATCACTCACAATTCACGGGTTAAGGTGTTGCAATGTATAAGGGACACTACAGGACGTAAAAATGGTTTTAAATTAAGCTATAATAAATACCAGGCATAAGTCTATTTATTTTTTCAATAATCGTGCGCAGACAGAATCCTGGCATTCACACAGTTGATTGGCTGTAGTAGCGGGATTATTTTGCGATATCTAATCAAGATCAACGGAATTCCCGCTAAAACTCTTTTTATCAAAGAGTTCAGAGGAACAGAAAATGGCACTTCAGCACACCAAAGTAACAACTTGTGCTAAATTGGCATACAACCTAACACTCTCCCTTAACCTTATAACGCCCACTGGCCGATATATCGGATGCCAAGAATAAAAGAACAAACAAGAGAACAAAACAAAAACAAAGAGAGAACAAAAAACAAAAGAAAAAAAAAATCAGTGATAGTTATTTACAGGCAATGACCTCATAAACGATATATTCGAATCCGAACAGTATGAGGTTTAGGAAGGCCTATCCTGTGAATCCCATACAGTTCGTTCGTTGAAATTTTATCTGTTCCTTCAAAAACTTGTTCAGAAAATAATTCATGAAGAAAATATTTCGATTAATTAGCCTCTTGTTGATCCGGACTTATTTCGACCCTCCCGACGAGTTCGGATAACTGAGGCTCGACTGTATTCTTAAGGAGCGACTCGATCATAAGCACCAGCAAGCGAAATGAGAACAAGCGTAAGCATGACTAAAAGAGCCAGACTAAAGAAAAAAGGTTCTTTTGACAGGTATATGAAACGATGAATTTATCGTTTCATATTACCCTGAGGATGATTCTGAAATAGAATTGAAACACTGCACATCCATCCTCGTGGATAGCGTTAAGTTGTTGCGAGAATATCTCGTACACTTAAATTGGATAATAACTCGCCTCCAATCCCTGTAGACTCGATAGCTCAACAGGTAGAGCAGCGGACCGGATTCCCGAAGGTGCAAGTTCAAATCCCGCTCGAGTCAACTTTTTTGACTTCAGCAGTGTAAGCTAAATCTGAATTTATCGTTTCATATTACCTTGAGGACGATTATGACAGGTATATTTTATATAAAATACGGTACATTAAATAAAGGAATATTTGCCATTTATCCTCGGTAACATGAAATGATATTTATATTTGGTGAAGAAAATTTTTCAAGAGTTAGAATGATATTTTCTTCACCAGTTTTACCATCTAGTTATATACAGAATTTGCGACCACGCTTTCGGCAACGGCCTCCGTGACTCGGTTGGCAGAGCAGTGGATTCACAGGGTCGCGGGTTTGATTCCCAGCCGGAGGCCCTAGAGTTGCACTTTCCGCAACTGGTCCCGGTTGGCTCTCACAATATATCATTCTGACACTTGAAAATTTCCTTCGCCAAATATTAATATGATTTCATGCCATATACAATGTTGTGCATGGAGGAACTTGGTGTAATAGCTGATGGAGAACAAGCACGCAAGCAACGTTACAACAACCACAAACTTGGTTGTTGTATCAAGCTGGACTTTGCTTGTTCTAACATACATGAACAACAGCTGTTGACTCGCCAAGCTATAACAGCATGTTGAAACATAACTGAATAATGCTGCTATTTTACCAGTTCTGTCCTCTCGTGATGACAACGTTCTTACAGGACGATCAGTTTTCACAAACATCTAACCATGAATTTTATCTTACCCAACTTCTCCAAGTTTCCTCGCAGTTGTGTTCTCATCGAGATAATTCTGTCGGCCATTCCTTTCAGCTCACCCAGCCACTGCATCCTTAGATCGTTATTTGACAAAACACTTGCTGCAATTCTTGCCCCGTGGATTGGTGGATTGGAGTACATAGGACGAATGAGAATTTTCAGCTGAGACTCCACGGCTTTCGCCTCTTCCTCCGAAGCACAGAGAACATTAAACGCCCCGACTCGCTCACCTTCGGAAAGAGGGTATCAAATAAGAAAGAAAAAATAAACTTTTTCTTGTATCTAGGTGCTGGAATGAGATCTCAAAATGATTACGAATGGCGTTCGCAGCTTTCCTGTGGCTTAATTTTTGACATGTTAAGAAATACTAGTCCTTGAAATGCATAAACAGAGTTTCGTTGCAAAAGAAGAGCGGACTATATACCTCATATTCTTACTTCAACCAACCATTTGCAATCTTGAGCGATTACTTTTCACACGTAATATACCATCGAAATGGAAAAGTGCAAGACATCCCATAATCCAATTGCACAATTTACACTCAAGGCTTCATCTCCATTCTTTTGAATTGCATTCAGCTCGTAACAAAGAGTAGAAATGACAGAATTCAAAAAAACAAAATTGAGGCTTTGTGTATATAATGATGCATTCTCGATTTATGCAAAAGTTCAAACTCTTGTTCCCGTTGATCGTTAGTTAAAAATAGCATAATTTAAAACAGTCTTTAGAAACTCCAGCCTTTCTTCGTTTGGAAAGTATTCGAAGCTCACCGTACAATCCCATATTCTTGGCGTAGGACTGGCACACAAACAGCGACAATCCTTGTTCGACAAAATGTCTCATGGGGGCCGCATCACGATCAATATCTCCGCTTGCAAAGCCTTGGTACGCCATATCGAAGAACGGATATAAATCTCGCTTCTGCAAAATGGAAAAGATACAACGAGACTGATAGTTAAATACTGATGGCCATGTAGTTCCGTTCAATCGCAGCTAAAGAAAAACCTTTTTCATACCTTAACTACCTCACAT
Source organism: Nanipora kamurai (assembly GCA_036872915.1). Lineage (NCBI taxonomy): Eukaryota > Metazoa > Cnidaria > Anthozoa > Scleralcyonacea > Helioporidae > Nanipora > Nanipora kamurai. Next base: position 10,353 of record JBAHVQ010000391.1, on the reverse strand, counting down.
ATTTCTTTCCACTGTTCCATCTGCAAAAGACAAGGATATTTGTAATGCACCAAGTTAGCAAAGTTGTTTCCAGGACCTCCAAGTTGGAAGGTCGGCAAAAACAGGCCCCCCTGCATCGGTCGGCAGATTAAATAATCCGATTGGCCCGTTTCAAAAATCACTTAATTCACCCAGACTATGTTCGAAGAATATTGGGCATTGAGAATCGATCCATGATATGGAGTCTTTGTAAAGCAGTATATATTCAATTTTTCATCAACTAAATTCTCACACATTTTATGACCCTTGAAAATTTCCTTTCACTTGAGGAGCCCAACAGTTTATAAGTTTCGGCTTCTAGTTGGGCTTCCTCGCCACTATCTTTGTATTGTAGTTACGACTCTTGTATGATTTCTTTTTTTATTTTGTGGCAAATTAAATTTGATTTGATTTGATTTGATTTGATTTGAATCAAGACACCTTGAGTATAATTTATTTATCCAAAACTAGACGCCAAATTTTCCCTCCTTAAATTTTGCAGCTAATTTCAAGTAACGGCTTATGGTTAAAGTGAAGATCTGCACTTGAAACTTGGTTACAATATTTATGAGAGATAATAATGAATATCTGGATATACAGGACTTATCACAAATTGAGACGTTACAATGGTGAATTGTGGCCTTTATGGCGAATGCTTTACATGAGCAACTTTACAGAGTATCGAAGGTTTCTTATAGTTCATTCAAGTCAACAAAGAAAGTGGTGACAAATGAATAAAGAATACATATGACATCACTTTAAAACACCTACAAATTCTGGGTGTCAGATGACAGGCCAATGGCAGTGTCATTTTGCTGACCTTCCCTTGTGGGGTTGAAATGTCCTGGCAAGTAGGTTAGCTCTAATAGAATATACGACGGAGGTTGTGCATTAAACGAAAAAAATCGATTATTTCCTTCCTTGCAACAAGTAGCTTTTAATGCAACTTAGTAAAACCAGCCTTAAACAATTGTTAGCTGTTGTCAAACCCCAGTAACAGTATCAACAGCTGTAGGAATAAAGACCACCTGGACAACATGAAAACGTCATTTGAAGAACCAAAACAATGATGTTGTATCTCGGTCCCACAGGAGCAAAAATTAACTTTAGATTCTTTGTTTTATAAAGGCCGGTTTACACTATCAGTGACGGTGTAAACGTCTTTCAAATTCTGTGACGAATCTCTACCTTTGGATCCACTCCGGTTGGATTATGGGCACAAACGTGCAACAGGACAGTTGACTTCTCAGGTATGTTCTGCAATGAAGCAAAAAATAGTTAAGAGTGTCTCACAAGCTATCGGAAGGATACGGATTCGATTTTCGTCTTAGGGTCAAAAAGCTTTAAAGTGTAAATAGTTTGACATCGTTCGCAGTAAGGAAAGAGGCTCAGAGAAACTTTTCTAAGTTAATAGCTTGAGACCATGCATATTAATTATACTTTTTTATACAATAACTTTCATTCTACGTGCATTTTCATTGGTCATTTACCCATAATCTATTGAAGAACGCACGGATGGCGTCACCAACAGTGGACTAATCCCAGCCCTCCACACGATAGCACGAGCCAATGACATCGAACTAATCATTTGTATAGATCACGGTTACGTTAGAGCAACGTTTGCGTGCTTTTTGATGCCCCTAAAATTCGAAGGTAGCTTTCAGTCAAACTTTCAAACCTTTTTGTTGAAATACTTTATTTATTTCTTGTATAAAACAAACAGATTTCATTTTTCCGTTGTCTGTTCAGTTACAGATGCACAAAGGACGTCATAACGTGGTAAGAACATCACTGACTCGGCTATTATCTCGTGGGCTAGCCATGGTGTTGTCGATTTTACGCATTCTTTGTTGGGTCTTTCGATTTCCGCCAAAACTACAATCACTGCTAATTCTTCGATTAGCATCCTCAACTTAACTTACCGAAAGATCTGCAAGACATCCTTGAAAATCAAAACCACACGTTGTAGGCTCGTAGTATCTGTAAGTCTTGATATCAATACCGGCATCTCTGGAAAAGGGAAACAGACGAACAAACGTCAAAGGTGTTGCGCCACGAGTTAATAACACATCGTCACGGATTTATTGGCTCTTTCATCATTTTTTCGCAACCACCAGGCGAACTGGGAGGTCGCAAAGGGCAGCAAAATACGTAGTACGCCAAAAACCTTGAAACAACAGTACTATTCGTTGGACCAAGGCAAGGAGATATGACTTTTTTTTTTAAACTTGCACTACGGAGCTTTTAATTGAGTTAATTGTAGTTGCATTTATTGTTGAAGTGTACTCCGTAATTAAAAATAAAGAAAAACAAGCAGGAAGTAAATGTTGACCAGTTCGTAGTAATGGCCGAAAATATGTTACTAATTGATGGTTTACATATAGTCAGTCCCTTGAGATTAATAAAATGAATTGTTATTAAATTCAATTCCACCACAACCCAAAACGTTTACCGAAACATATAATAACTCTCGGTCTTTTGGAACCCTTTCTTTTCTTTTATGACTAACAAACAGCTGCAAGTAATCAGAGCCGGGTTGTTCATACATAAATGTACAACGTTTCAATCAGGAAGTCAGATAATTCTAATGCAAACCATACTCTGCCAGAGCTGGGAGTCTTTGCAAATGTGATGACAAGGCAAGGATTACTCTCCGCTTTCTTCCAGTTTAAAAGGAAAACAACTTATGCGATTTGTATTCCAAACCTTCTGACAATCGTTTTTGTAGCCTTTTTAACATAGTAACCCAGCTACGTACCTGAAAATAGGTAAATGATTTCCCCACGTGGGACTCGGCACATAAACGACCTTCTCTCTCTGAGTAAATCTTGACTGTAAAATGCAACAAAAGAAAAGACCCAGCTACTTTGATGGGGATAGTAAATGTTTGATCCTCAATAACAAGATATGCCAGGGTTTCCAGGAAGACGTTATAAGGTGGAGGGACTCATCCCGTGCGTGATCTTTCGAGCGTATCAGGCAGTTTTAGATAATTAGCACAGCAGCGGCACTTATGTAAGTAATTTCAATTGCTTGAAATTGCCATGAGTGGAATTAAATTTCATTTGTTTGACATATATATATATATATATATATATATATATATATAACTACAGACGGAACCGTTTCGGCCTTTTGGGCCTCATCAGTG
>JBAHVQ010000389.1:80848-98750 GCA_036872915.1 Nanipora kamurai | reverse complement strand
ATCAGAAGGTTGCGGGTTCGATTCCCGTCTAGGGCTCAGAAATCGTTCTTCTGAGTAAACGAGCTTGACGAACGTCCTCTGTTGTTCTGATCTTCATCACGGCCGAACAACTTTGTTGACAACATTGCTTACGGGGTGCAGTACAACGTGGTTCGCGCTTGTCAACAACCGGGAACAATTTGCGTGTGCTTAGTCGTGTACCTCAGTCTGTTGGGCTACTATTTGTCTACGGAAGTTATAAAACCAATAAAACTGAAGGGAATTATTGATATTTTCTGCGAATCTGCTGGACCGGTATTACGCTTTCACGTAATCTTTAAAATGGGATCTTTGTCAGATATAATACTGTAGATGCGATAGCTGCTCACCATCATTCAAAGCTGTTACATCCGTATTTATCTGGTAATTTTTCAACCCCAAGTCCGGTCACGGAATGAAGATATTGCGGTACGTCTTGTCGTTACTAGACCCCCAAGTGGGCTAGGTTATAGCACTGGGAGCCGGAAGAGATTCAAAATTCTAACTACGTAATGGAAAGTCAATCATTCTCTCACATTACCCCATGGACTTATGTCCATGCTCACAAAGTGAATTTCTCTTAAAAAGTATCGTAGATGTTAGATGGTGTTTTACGAGAAGCAAGGAAAAAGGATTATTAACTACTTGGTGGCAGTGGGTTTTCCTTTTGATAACTAAAAGCGTCTGGCGTTAGCCAGAGCAGAATACTGAAATCTGCACCTGTAACTGGTGACTGAATTTGGCACCGAGGAGTCCAACACTGAATCACCAAGTTTCACTTCGTGTGATCAGCGTAGAATATAGATTTTAACAAGAAGATGTGAAGTCAAATTTAACCTGCAGCCTTTCTGCGGTGCCTGTTAATCTAGCCTGACAGGCTACTTATTTATAAAGGAAGTTTGTTTATATTTTCGTCAAAAATGGGGCGCTGGAAAATAATTGTTGGCTGCGGGATTAGGTCAACGAATGAACAGCCCTCCACGGTTCCAACCCACCGCAAGCCTCAATCTCGTCTTTTGTAGTCCAGTTTTTCTTAAGGCGCCTTCACACGGCAAACACAAGTTGACAGATTCGAGTTTGCGAGTTGTGGTGTGTCATTTTTTTTACATTTTTTTCAGACTGTCCTATCATTGTGGTATTTCTTGGTTTCGTATAGGTCAGCTTTGGCTCGCGCTGTACCAAGTCGACTTAACTTTTGTTATTTAATTTCTTCGCCTTTTTTATGTTTTCTTTTTTTGCTCTTGTAGGTTGGAGTAATAATCTTATATGACCATGTTCATCCTTTAGGTGCCTTTGTGAAAACATCAAACATTGATGTGAGTATGTGAAGACATAGTCAATGGAGATATGGTCTGGAAACTCGACAAATTTCAAAGCGCTTATAATGAGCTTCGACTTTATGTTGGTACAGTCCTCACCGTGCACAAATCATTTGTTTTAGGCTTGTTAGTATTTAAACAGCATGGTTGAGTGATTGAGCCCGAACCCTGTCATTGGATGATTGCTTCATTATACCAAAAATATATTCTTCTCACCGTGCACAAGTTTGCGTAAAGGTGAACAAAAAGATAGAACAAGGACTTTCGCAGAGTTTCCAGACCACATCTCCATTGACTATGGTGAAGGGGGCTTGTAATGTGTCAAGAAAACTATTGATATATACGCTAGGAAAGCACGGTCATGCATAACGACGTGTTGTCACCTTGTAAATAAGGGTAGGTTACATGAGCCACACGGTAACAAGTATACTTTTCTCTAGCGTACTGTTGCTTCCCCCTTGAGAAAAGTACATTCTTCGCTGTTTGGCTCATCTAGTCTACCCTTAGTTACCAGGTGGCAACAGGTCGTTATGCATGATTTCGCTTTCCTAGCGTATTACTTCTCAAACTCATTAATAATTCATAAGGAAACCACAAAAGAAATCACTACCTTGACGTTGGTTTGGATATGTGATCTTAACCCTTAAACGCATAACTTTCTTTTTCGTTCTGTGTTCTCTCTTTGTTTTTGTTTTGTTCTCTCGTTTGGCCTTTTGTTCTCGCTGTCCCATATACCGGACTCTGGACCTGGTTGTTCAAAGAGCGATTAGGTTGTGATATATATATATATATATATATAAATATAAATATAAATATAAAGGTGTTCTGCTAGAAAGTTTGGACACAAATCGCTTAGCAGAACATGCCAAAGAAAAGAGCCGATTAAATTTTAACGCTGGATTACCTGTGATCGTCCTATGAACAACAGGGCCCTGGGCGTTAAAGTTTTAAAAATATATTATTCGTAAACAATTTAAGAGTCCAGGAGCCGGTTGTACAAAAAGGTGATTAACTTTAGTCATGATTAGTGTTTAGTTTGAGCCAATCAGAAACAGGGGATAGGAATTTAACTACCTTCTAATCACCCGATAGCTGACTTAATCATGGTTAAGAGTTTCATACAACCGGGCCCAGGCCCTGTGGCGAACCTTGGCCACGACGCCGCTGAAATCGGGGAGATAATTCGAGGTCAATTTTTCTACCTTTTTAGATAAAAGCTACCATAAAAGTGCTAAAGGAGCAACCTTTAAATTCTGTAGATGGTCTTTTAAATGCTCTAAGGTAATGTTTAATTTTCATATAGTCTGTTATAAAATGTGCTAATAGCTGTTATAACAGTTGTCAGCGGTTTTACATGCAGAATTGCAGATGAGGCGATGGTGTCATTCCATTATTCTTTTGACCCTTACGCCTTGTTTTCATACCTTCGAAGCAACAAACTATTTAATTGCTCAACTTACCTTGGTATTTGAGTGGACCCCTTATGCTTTCCAAATGCGTTTTCTAGCGCAAAAAAAGACTGGATTCTTTTTTTAAAAAAATGCAAAATTTTTTGGGGGCAATGAATTTTTTCCCGCGATTGGGAATCATCAACCCCTCCGTCTAGACTTGCCACAAGTCTCGAGCGGTCGACTTCTTTCACGTGGAGGACTTCAAATCTGATTAGCTATTCTAAATAGCAAACGTAATCAGCATACGTCACGCCCTTACAATAAAGTCGTTTGAATATGTGTTTATTGTTGGCGAGATTAATAACACACCCCCAATTACACGCCGGTGCAAAAATCCACCGACAAATTTGGCATGTTGGAAGTGGGACAAGGCCTTTCCAGCCGTGAAGCGAACCGCGAAAAAGAGACTGGGAAGAACTTGTAGCAAGTCTATCTACTGTTGTGCATTTGATCAAATACGAAGGAGATTTATTACCAAATTGACTCAAGCTTTTCCCTCTACTTATCGTTCATCTAGATACACCACTAAGCACCTCAACGACGAATCGACGCCCAAGAACGTCCGTGCTTTGTTGCAATGAAGCAAAAAAAGCCAAGATTGGCGGTAGGAAATAAATTACATGAACTTTTTTGAAACAATCTTAACTGGCTGAGCCACCAATTTTGATACGAAGAAAAGACTTCAAGGTTTTGCCAACTTAGTTGCAAACTCTTACTGTACGCAAAATACTGCAGATATCTTAGATGACTTGCCGTACGAGTGATCCGCTGTCTCCGTCTGTGGCAGGGTTATTTTCTCGAAGGAACCCAACGCACGACGTTTCTTGAATGCTTTTGTAAGATTTTAGATGCCATAACCTAGGTTTGTCTGAATTTAAAATTTTAACTTAAGGTTGCATGTGAAGTGAAAGCTGCCTTGTACAGTTATACGTTTTTGTATCGAGTTTGCCTTTTTTGTCACCTTTTTTGTCACCTTGGAATATGAGTTTTTGCTTTGTTGTCCACTGGCAAAAAATATCGACGTTCATTGAGAAACGATCTGGTGGGGAACCTGTGACGGAAAGGCAGTAAAGTCGAATCTTGAATCGTCAAGTGATGTTCAAAAACCCGTACCCAGTCCTGGAAGGATCTAAGCCTTTACATTCGAATCTGATTTAGCCGCAATTTTACTTGAGCAGTCAAAACGCTGGGTTTACCTTCATTATTTGACAACATTCAGTGGACATGAAATCCGTATCAAAGAACAGTGAGTCTCACTCGAAGGTATTTGATTTGTTTGTGATTGTTAGAATTCGAAACAAACAGTGTTTATGGACATTACCATTATCCTAGTATTTGATCCACCTCTAAACGAATTCCTCCTGTAATGTTTTGTCGATGCCAACCAACAGATTATGTAATAAAAACTCGGAGACATTAGACTTCATCGCATATTGGGTAATCAATCGGGCGGCGCTAGGTTGGACCGGTTGGGGAGAAAGATTCAGCAAGTCGGAGTCAGAAGACTGGTACCGGGTCGTTTGCCTCCCAACTGGTTATAATAGTTCAAGCAATAGACAGGTTAAGCATAACATGAAATTACCACGTGACCACAGCATTTCCCGCGTTTCCCATTCGCCATTTCTGCGTGAAAGTGAACTGTCTAACGTCCAACATCAACGTCAGAATTTGTTTCTGTTTATCTCAGTGATTTATTTCATGCTTTGAGAAAACATTGACACAATTATGGCTTCCATGATAGACGACAAAACTAGGTTATTTTCCTGCTATTTGAACCTCAAAAGTACGGTAACTTTCCATTGCAGTTATCGCAACATGTTTCAATTCAAGCGTTTGTTGATTTGTCCAAACAGCATTGCACAGTGTCTCGGGATAAATTTATTGTGAATGGTAGTTACTTTCAATAAACTGTCATTTTTTCGTCATTTTGCGTGATTATTTTTTTTGAAGGGGATTTTCCTTTTCTACTGAATTTAGAAACTCTCTGTTCACATAATAGCGTAATAGTACAGTAAAAAACAAGAAGAAAAATTTGGTCTCGGCGAACGTTTTCGGTTTCTAATGGTACACACGTAAAAACGCTCAGCTTGTTTTTGCCTGTTAACCGGCTTGAACCAGGTAGAGCTGACCGGCTTGAACTCGGTAGAGTTGACCGGCTTGAACAATGTTGAGCTGGGAAGTTGCAACAATGTTGAACATGATTGTCCGGACAGGCTTGCTATTGGATGTGTTTCATGGTTTGGTAAACGAAAAGACATGGACAACGTTGTTTCAAACGATATGTTCCACGCATGATAACATGGTTGTTTCAGAGTGATGGGATTACTAGCAAGAACATAGTTGTTCCGCCAGCGCATTTTCGGGTCTGTAATCAATTCTCCTTTTGTTCGTTGTGTAAGTGGCAGCAACAGCATTTCTGCCATCCGCCATCGTTCGTTTTGGCGTGGTTTCTCGTGAAAGTATCAAGAATCCTCGCGTGCTACCCACTACTAACGCGAATTGAACACGCACGAACAATGTTATCCACATAACATGTTCATGCCTGATTGAGCAGCATAAAACAATCACTTGTTAAGTCAACAACATTGTTCATAGATGATACAACATGTTGTCCCGGGCATGACGAAGTAACAAGAGTGAACAACAATGTTACAACCACGAACGTGGAAGTTATATCAAGCTGAATTATACGTCAACTTTACTTCACCAATGAATCAAGAAAATGGATCTCGGACTGAGCTATGTAGTAAACTTGACAATGCGAGTACATGATTTGACTAGTTTGAATCACCGTACTGTGCGCACTCCTGATTTTTTTCCTGACAAACGATTCCTCGTTTCCTCAACATTGGTTAAATCGTGCTTAAGGTGGCTCCATAAAGTTTTGCGGAAAGTGGAGAATGCAAATTTGAAACCTAATAACATGGGTCTAAACACTTTGGAAGAAGAATAAAACTGAATGTAATACATCTTAGGTATCCAAAACTATGACGAAATAAGGAGTCCAAGTCGTTGCTATGGCTTCCAATTAGCATTCAATCTAATTTATTTCGAAAAAACTTTGGTGAAATTTTTAAAATTTTCCTATTAATTACACATCCCTGTAGGAAAGCTTTTATGGAAGAAAAATGAGGGTAGCCAAAGTTTCTCTCCGAAATAAGTTAGACTGAACGGTAAATGGTAGCCATTTGAATACCACTTTTGCCATAGCAATGGCCTGGGCTTCTTATTTCGTCATATTTTTCGGATGTCTAGAACGCGTTTTTATGAATTACGTTCAGTTTTGTTCTTTCAAAGTGTCTATGCACACGTTTTTAGGTTTCAAATTTGAATTCTCCACTTTTTGGGAAACTATATGAAGCCACCTTAAAACAAACCACTCTTACACAGCTTGAAGGTAATACGCTAGCCCAATACCCCACCAACTGAATTACAAGGTCATCCGAAGTACAACCTTTGATGCTTTGGTGGAACGCTTAATACCAACTGAAAATGAAGAGACTAACTTACAATACAAGCTTTGACTCTTGTGCCTGACATTCAGCTGAGATGTAAGACCATCCGACGTACGGCCTTTGATTATCGAATTAAACACTATTAACTGAACTCCAAGACCATTCAACCCAAAATCTTTGCCTTTGGTGTTATAGTCCAGCACTGTACCAACTTAGGTAAGAGACCATCCACTCTCATTAAAGACTATTCCACCCGGCTACGAGACTGTCCAACCTACAACCTTTGGCATTCTCGTACGACAATCAACCAACTGAGTTCAATAAAAGTAGATAACCAAAAGGGTTGGGAATCTGCCAGAACTTAAGAATGGAGAAACAGACATTTTGAGCGAAGGCCCTTCGTCGGAGTGAAACGTGAATTCATTAAACCTGGTGTCTTGCTAACAGTACCGATACTACCAAGTGAACTAAACCAATCCTATTTACAAGATTGTGTTTCTAGTCAAAAACCCTCGCAACTAAATTGCTAGCTTACTTCTTTAGTCTAACAATTGGAGATATAAGCGCCTGGCTCATCCAACGCAACATCTTCGAAGTCGCTACCTAATTCTTAGTCGGCTGATCGACCACACAAGCCATATGAAACGCAACCTTTGATATCTCACTCTAAAATTGTGCAAACTGTATTACACGATTGTCCAACCTAAAACCTTGCATTCTTTGCCCCGTCAATCTACCGACAAAACTGACGACCATCTAACCATCATGCGTTGATGACCATGGTGCAACAAGAAACGTCCTACAGGCTGCATGAACCAAAACTCAATGGTCGTCTTTCGCTTTCCAAAACATCCGGTAGTGAAAGAGTAACTCACCTTTCAGAGACTAAAATGTCCGGATTGATTTAAAGATTAACAGTTTCTCGTGACACAGCGAAAAAGGAATTTTTCCCTTCGTTATCATTAATGTAGTGATAATTTGCTTGTCTAATTACCACTATCTGTTCTTGCTATCACTCTTTCTGATATGATACAATTCGAATTACACTCAGATTCAACACATACTATGCCGTGGTTTTGTATTCGCATCTTGCTGTCCGGAAACAGTCGGTATTGTTGCTTCAGGCGCTCAATTTATCTTCTGGTTTGAAATAGCCTTGCCGAGAAACGAATTTGGTACCGAAAGCTACCTTTTCCAAGATTCCGGAAGTTTTGGCTGCGCTTTCGTGATGTAATCTAAGCCTTGTCTCCTAGAGGTGTTGCTTTTTTGTTTGATTTTAAATAGCGTATCGTGTTTGAGCTACTTGAAAACATCCTTGAGAATATGTTATCGGCGGTTCCGTTGAGTTTTTAGCAAGTGCTGTTCAGTGAATTATACAATTGACAAGGCCTTTATCCATATAAACAGACGTACATGTACACATATTTTGAAGATGACCACTTGTATTGCAAATGATCATTTTTTTCGGATCTTCAAGTATCAAAATTGTTTGGTTGGTTTCCCATAACCAGTTAGAATAAATGAAAACTTTATTAAGTTTTACCTTACATATTAAACCCAGCGTGTTGCCCTACGTGTATGATGTTTCTATGGCACGGAGTTGTATGAAGTATAGATGTTTGAGTAAATTTGACTACATTCTTTTTTGTTTGCCAATTGCCTATTTACGTGAGGGATTGCCAAGAATTATTTAGATACATCCGGCCTTTACGCAAGGTCAGTATCACTCCTCAATGTCAGCCAAATCGTTTGTCTTTTGCTCGAGTGGCAATTATTTGTGCTTGTGATATTTATAAACTACCGAAGGTTGTGCGTTAAGTCGATGGTTTGCCTTCAAACCTTTGTCCCTTGTTATGCCGTTGCCGACTCAATTGTTCCGTGTTCCTATCGAAAAAGTCGCACTCTTTTGTGCACAGGAAATAGCATCAGGAAGATAATTTCTTGGCACTTTTATGTTTTCTTTTCCACACCTTGGCTTTCGGCGTCGTCTGTTGTATGTTTTTTATTGGACAAACATCAATTAGTGTAGCGGTAGTGGTCTTTGGTACTGAAAAGGTTGTCTTTCCAATGATGGCAATTTACAATCCTTCTTTGTAAGTTAACTTTCTCCTCGAACCAAGATTGATTTTAGTTTAATCAATCTTCTTCTTATTAAACCAAGATTCGTTTTAAAGTCACCGCCATTTATGATAAATGTATGGACGAAAATTCCAACGTCGTGAACCCTGAATCTTAAGTCGATTGGGATGCATGTGTAAGACTTCGACTGACCGCCAAATCTTCGGCAATATTTGACCGAATTGGTGATTTTTTTATGGAGCATGAATGATAACACATCCATTGACCTTGCGTAGTCCAGACTCGAAAGAAGGAAACCGTGTAGCTCAAGGCGTAAAAAGTAAATATTATATTCACACGCTTGGTGGCCTGTGAGTCGTTATCAGCCGTAGCTTCCCGCCAGGTGTAAATTAAGACATGAACCAAGCCTTATAACCTTCCAGATTTTCCAGATTTTAAATACATGCCAGTGGCTGAATGTAAACTCGTAGTGTATCTGTTTAACTATCCGCCGAAGATGGACCTTCCCATGGCTTAATAACCATTGCTTTCGTTAGTCAGACGATAAAAGTGCCATAATAATGTCTAATAATTTCTATTCTCGATTTAAAAGTGGTCTAAGTTGAAAACTCTTGGATTATCAATAAATGGCACTGCTGGCTGTTTAGTTCTTTCGTCGCACTCCCTAATGAAGCAAAAAAGGAAAACCAACCTACTATTCGCTGTTAAACCTCAGTTTTGAATTTTAACTGACCCTTACATGATTTAATCTATGAAGAGGTAGGGAGTATAATCCTAAAGGCAAATTCTCCAAACACTGGGAGATATATGTGCCGTAAAATTTCCTTTCATGAAAGAAAGGTTAATTGTTGAATTAGGTCCGCTTTGACTGAGTGAATAGCTTTGGACAGCTTCAATGCATATTTTCGACGAAATCGAAGGCAAACAGTGAGTAATGTACACCCGGTGTGGCTGTTTCAAACGACAGAGTTTTGATTCTTTCAGTATAGCCAAGAACAAATTCTGATCCTGTTCTTCTAAGTCGACAAGTTCACATCTGGTGTGTTTCTCGCAAAAATTAAACCGCTTGTGTAGCGTGTCCTTTTACAGTTTGAATACATTAAAATGTCTAAAGTTTCTGGAGTGTTACAAAGCTAATTTACATTGGTAAATCTTTTTGGCAAACACGTTCATCCATTGAGTCCTGGGATGTCGCCTTGTAGTCTAATCTTCAGAATTTATCTTTAGAATTTTACCAAGGGCCAAACCCGTCAACACAAACTTTGTGTTTTTCTATTTTAACGATGTTAATCGGAAATACTACAGTTGTTTGAGGAGACTGGCGGTGTCGAAATTCTTGAGATTAGATTTACCGTTAAGGCATAACTGGAGGCAAGCGGGCTGATTTTTCTGCATTCCTGTGCGGCCGTAGTCTAAACGCTTTGATCAAACTGTCGAATATTTTTGGCTTTATCGTCAAACATCACAGGGAAAATACTAATCCGACGTTGTTGGATGTTGGATGTTGGTGCCTGGTGGCTCAACGATGCGAAACTTAGTCCAATATTTGGTACTGCAACAAGTTTCAATCAGCGCGATCAAACGACGCATGGAAATCGGTCGAACAATGTTAGGTCTAACGATGTAATGTTGAGTTCTTTCATCCAAAACAGCGTCGGTTATAATTTTTGGTTATAATGTAATGGTGCTTTGGCCTGTTATGTAATCGCTAGTGGGAAAAAGAAAGAATTTAAAATATGATGTCGGTAAATGGCTGAGGCTTTGAAACTCGGTAGAACTGTAAAACTCTTCGAGAAAATCGTTAGCAGGTCGTGTTAACGAGAAAGAGATAAGCTTCAAACATATAACAAATTAATGTGTGGTGCAGTTTGACCATATATCGTAGTATTTTTTTAAAGTATTAAACTATCACTGAAGTATTAAGCAACCAAAACGGAACAAAGTGAAATTGGATCATTTGGAATTATGGACCGATTTCTGGCCGTTCGTCACACGAAATTCCGATAAACAACTACATACTACTAAACTCTGTACGAACAGATGGTCTGAGGATGAAATTTCTTGTTTAGAAAAACCAGTTTAGATGGGATCTAGTTGAAAACAACCCCACAAATCAATTGGACTACCAGCCGATCAAATCCCGCCGATTTACCTTGAAATATTGAGGTAAATCGTCCAGAAACATCACTTCGTCTATTCTTGGTTCGCCGGCTTATAGCCTGCCTATTTCTAGACCGGAACATATCGCAGGATTACTAAGCAACCTGTCACTGGGAGTATCTTAGGTGATTCTGTATTTCACTCATGCAAAGGAACATACCGTAGCTGGACCAAACTTCGTAGAATCTCAATTTTACGCCACTGTGTTTCAGTTCTGTCCTTTTTTCAAGTTCACGAGGAATTTTCAGGTCGATTTCTCGGAACTGTGGTACGGTAACCCGAAAGTACCAGTTTATATCACAATCAAGTTTGCTAACTTTCGGCTTATTTTAGCAATTTAGAATAATTGTGGAATTTCTCTTACATTTCCCTGCGGGTGATTCTTAAATAGGAATACCTGAGAAAAGCTACTTCAAAATTTTCAAGAATGTTCAGTAAAATTTACTGCACTGTAATCTTGTGTGTTACATTAGCAGTGATGGCTTGACAATGACTATTCCGTAGTACTAAATGCTGATGTGTTACATTAGCAGTGATGGATTGACAATGACTATCCTGTAGTACTAAATGCTGGACAGTGATCTGGTTCATGTGGGAGCTTGGTACATATCAGACGACCAGCGAACGTTCGTCAAGCTCGTTTCCTCAGAAGAACGATTTCTGAGCCCTAGACGGGAATCGAACCCGCAACCTTCTGATGACCGATGAGGTGTTCTAACCATTGAGCTACTAATACTCGAGTGGTGAGCTAAGGTGCAGGTTGGTCATATGTACCGCCTAAGCGGAAGTCACTGTATGATAATAATGACTGAAATACTAAATACTGAACACTAATCTGGTTCATGAACGGCGTGTCGGACAGCAGTGGTAATCTGCGCATCTAGAGAGCTTGAAGCGGTGTGGAGCCAGAGTGCTCAAACTGCCACGAGGATAGTGAGCGTTGCTACAACCTTGGTTATCATTCTTGGTTTTTATATATATATATATATTTATAGGTGAACAGGTTATTAACAACTCTGATAGTGCTCGATATCTTATTCGATAGAGCAAGACAATAAAGTAGAACGAAAAGATGAATGTTGTTACGGATAGTTTCTCGCCAGTAGACGATCTTCAGACAAATTGTCTACTGGCGAGAAACTATTTGTAACAACATTCATCTTTTCGTTCTACTTTATTATATAGATATGTATATATCATATATATTCGCAGAAACTGTTTGAAAATGTTAACTGTTAAATCGTACTCGGTGATTGAAATGAGCTACCTTTCTGCCATCGTACCCTGTTGTGTATAATACAACAATTGAAGTCATTTAGACTTTAAACTGATGTAGTTTCAGACCATCCATCTCGACTTAAATTGACTCTGGCTGTTAGCTAGACTAGATCCCTTCAGGGTATATTTCGCAGAACAGATTACACCTTTCAACAACCCCGGTATGTTATCACTTAAACTTCTCAACTCTGACCCTGTCTGTTCGTTAGATCTGCCAGTGAATCGTTGTTTTGCAACGGAAATTACCGTGGCTTTGAACATCTCTGTATTTGCCTCCTGTAATTAATACCACAAGTGCATGGTAACTGGTTCAAAATCTAATCACAGGCTAAGCTGTCACTTCTGATTCGGACCCCAGAATGAACAATTGATGTTGAAGAGCCGCAAATAAGCTTCGCTTGACTACTTAGTGAAAATTTTCCGCACATTCTGTAAATGGTTGGTAAATACTTACATGAAGTGTAAATTTCGGTTCAGGCCTTGTAACTTTGACATCCAAGATTTTGTCCCCTTGACCTAAAGGCGCTTTCACACGACAAAGAAAAGTTTCCAAACATGAGGTGGTTAACTCAAACAAGTTTGCAAACTTATCATTTCACACGACAAACTTCCACAGACACAAAGAAATCGCGTGGACAACAGGTTTTTTTGGCACTTGTTTCAACAAGGTACTGTTCGACATATTTGTCCTATTCTAGGGAAGAAATGTCCCGCACACGAGGATAATTGTAAGTTTTTACGACAAACTTAAAAAGTGATCAATCCTTTCAGTTATCAAACTGTAAAGTGACTGAACGCCTACGTAATAATCACATGTAAGGTATGCGAGGTTTGATTGGTTTATACTTTCGAAGTTGTTGAAAATGTTTGCGAGAATAGAGACCGGTTCTATATCTCGCCAACTAACTGTTTGCCAACATGTTCACGAACTGTTGTCGCGACTTTCACACTCGCAAACATGTGTTTGCTTACCCATGTTTGTAAACTTTAGTAGATATAGATATCGTATCCCTATTCTCTATTTGTACACTATACTGATTTCTTAATCTACTTGACAAACTCGTTAGCACGTCTCACTGACGTTTCAAACGAATAAACCATGAAACCCATTAGTTAACTCTTTGCTATCGAAACAGAACTATTTACCAGTTTTCTCTCTACGCTTATGCCAGCCTATTGACTATTCCAGAAACTTCGGGTGGTCTGAGTACAAATGCTGCTTCGCAAGAGTTTCTTGGATCGTTTGAATGGACGCGGGAAATTTAAGATGGCACTTCACTGTAAAAAATACTACTCGAGCACCAAGAAAAGTTTTCTTAGAAGATAATATTCGGGGAGTAAGGCTTCCAAAGGCTTGTCACGAAGAATGCACTGTTCCCCAGCTCAGAAGATGGCTGTTATGTCTAGGGACAAAAACCAGTGGCGGAAACCGGGGCTTATCAAGTGGCTAGTTTTGCGTGTAAAGCCGTGTCCTGTGTTATGACAATACGGTACGAAGCAAAACGTTCGCAGGTATTTTGGAATGAGGAAACAATCGGTTTTTTCGCCAACATGATGCCATTTTGAAGATGTGTCCGCCCAAAATATCCGAGAAAGCATACCACGTTAAGCCTGGACACAACCGTCCCGGATTTACTGGAGAGGTCGATTTTATTTGTCAAAGGAAAATGTCTTGACAGAAAAGGGTTTATATAATCGCAAGGGACGTTTTCCCAGGAATATATATTTCTATTGTTTCCTCATCGCATCTTTCAGTTCTGCATTTTCCTTCGAAGCTCCACTTTTATTCCTTCCTGTCTATTATTTTCTTAACCTTAAGAGTACTTCAAGACAATTTACCCTTGCGATTTTTGCAGCGACTTTTCTAATCCTGACGTATGTGATCGAGTGGACTCAATTGCGAAAGTAATGAACCCCAGATAGCCTTGCACAAATAGTCCCACACTTTCACGAGGGAATCTATTCGATTGCATGCATCAGGATGGGAAAAGATGGGGAAAATTGCCGTTAAAGTCGTCAGTGTTAAACGGGTCGTTGCTCTATCTCATCACTAAAGAAATGTATTTTATAAATGCGCTTGCTGATCAAGGGCGTTTTGTGAACCGGTAACGAGAATCGAACCCGAAATGTCTGAAGACATCATTTTTTTTTCTGCGTGTGTAATTTTACTTGTGCGAGTTTCTTCGGAACGAAACTGTAGGTAAAGTTGTTCGAAAGATTGCCTTTGTGTAACAGAGCCTTGTCGTGAAGGTTTGTCTTTCAAAGACAATATACATCAATAACTCCAGAAATGAACCAAAGAATTTCAACTCTGAGCGGCCTCAGTTCAAATAATCCAAGGACTCGGAGAAACATATACTTCGTATAATTTCACAAACAAAAAAACTAGACGAAAAAGGGAAGATTACGTGGGTGCAAAAAGTTAGTAGCTCACTAGCAAGTGTACGAGATAAACTCGACGGCGTTTTATCAATTTTCAGACTCAGTGTTCTACTGTGCCGTTAAATTATAAGCTTTGTATCGATGGCCAAGTCGTGGCCAGAAAATCCGCCAACATTCTTGATTTAAAACTCCAAATTTCAAGGGAACCTGTTTCTGTAAACACAAATATTCCGTGAGAAAATTCGTTAACGGTGCATCCTTTTGGTCATATCCTGACGTTTCCTAGTCTGGAATACGAATGAAGGTTTACTCTAAATATTTTAAGGAACAGATGATGCAAGCCCAACGAGCATGACAGCGTGAGCTGGGAAGTAACGTTCTTGTACTCATATTCAATTTTTTCGTCTGCCTTGGGATAAGTGTTCGTGGCTTTTCTGAAGCTCGAGCAGAACTGTGTCACCTCTCCAAACGAAGATATGGTAACAGTTTCTTTGTAACTAGAATTTTTTGTTTTTGAAGACGAATTATAATCTGTCAACTGAGGATAAAAAACACTCTTGTTGCGGTCGATTCGGACTTTTTTTTTTTAATATTGCCGTTCGATAAGCATTCTAAATCACCAGAAAAACTTGTCAACTATGTCTCCGTATTCTAGCTGTTCTGCTGCCCAATGTAGAATGGCCAGAAAACTCTTCTATTCCTGAACAAGAATACGTCCCAGAAGAACCTAATTACTCCTCATTCCCTGCATGTATTCTTATTCCGAAAATAATGCGCTCTAAAGGGACAGTAGTGTCCAAAGCGATTCAGACATATTCGTGACCATATTGTACCCAACGCTATATAGCTTGTGAATGATAAATTCATTAAGCATGTCACCTCATCTGGAACAACTCAGTGTAACGACCAGATGACAACAATTTATAGCTCAAAGGTATGGTGGGAATGCATCAAGTGTGTTCTAATCAACTCCTTATCCAAGAAAACATCAAATTTTTTCAATAGTTTAACAGTACACGTCTGCGAAGTTTCTTTCAGAACTCTGGGATGCCAGTGGCTTTCATTCGTCAACGACTTGGGTGGCGAGAAGAGCTAACGAGCCAGACAAGGAGATAAACATAAAACAGTTACAGTGCGAGGTTTTTCAAAGAAAGTCAAGTTTTATCTGAGGTAAACCATGTTTATACTGTTGTTTACTTAAGTAGATAATTTCATGAAGGCTTACAGCTCTAGCTGATGCAGTCATAACGTATTTTGAATGGCGGTATAAGGGCTTCTGTGATCAAACTACTAACAGTAGTGCGACTTCGGGTTTGAGACGTGTATTCTGTGAATGTTATTTATATCTGCGTGTTTGGTGTTATGCTTTTGAAGCGCAAAATGTACGAAAACTTTCATGTAAACCTAAATGAGTGAACAGACAAGTTGAAATACCAAAAATAAGTAGATTTTGGCATAGGGAAGGCGAAACTGACCAACGAAGAAGAAACAAGTCAGACGGCAGTAAAAGAAGTGGGGGTCTATGGTAGTTACTAGTGTTTTGATGTATCGACTTACTCAGATATTCTGTCAATAAAACAATTACAGTGAAATATTTTAGTACATAACTAACTTCGTTATACAAGACGGTTCTACCAAATGGTAGTGGAATACGACAACATAACGTCCGCTGTATTGTTATGAATGTATGTCTGCTGTGAATGAGAAAAACAGGTAAAACTTTGGTAAGCTACAAGGTCTCGGCTACCAGTGTCGCTATGTTTTCCCAATGCGAAGGCGACTTTCACCGAGTTAATCTTGCTTGTCCGGACAATTTTATAAATAACTATGTCTGTGGTTTGTTAAAATTATATGTTGAAAGGAAAGCAAATATAGACATGAAACTAATCCGGCGCTTCGATTTGACTGCTTAAATAAGCTATCAATTCACTCCCGTCTTCCCGCCTTCCTGCATGGTGTTCCGCTGGCCAGTGTAACATGGTGAATATAAACTGGATTTGCATGACTGACTCATTTTAAAACCGGTTAGTTCTTTGACTAAGGTGACTTAACGTTACCTTTGCGAAGTGGGCGAAAAAAATGAAGGTAGTTAAATTCCAATTAAGTAAAGAGTAACTTATGAGGCAGCTTCTGTTGAACGGATGGGAAAAAAATTAATGCGGATACGAACTGGCCATTTAACACGACGTTGTGTGAGTAAAATGACGTACGCTGATTGACTGGTCTTTGGTTTTTCAATGTCGACGGCCATGTTTTGGCGGGAAAATCTCTGAGCTGATTTGAAGAGAAGTGAACGTGAGCTGGACACGTTCTTTAAAAGGTTTTGAGCAACAAATTATTTTGAAACTTTGGCATTGCTTTCCTCCAGTGATTCAAACTGTTAACGAACCATGTAAGCCCAAGCGTGAAATGGCTGGAGTTACGCTGTGGTAACTTTATACCTTAGATAACAAAAATGGGATTCAGAACGAAGAAAGGAACTAAAGCTTTGTAGCTATGATTTTCCTTATTAACGGTGTTTGTTCGGCTTCTACGCGCAAAGTATTTCGATTCCTTTAAATATAGAATTATTATTATCGTTAAGTTGACTGTCCTGGTTACATATTGTAAAGCGGTTTACTAACACGGCTCGTAAAGGACAAATGGAAGTTAGTCGGAGATCTTCGACGCCGTTTTCTTCTACGTACGACGAGTCCAGAGCGTTTCTACGTCGTTACGGTGATGAAATCACTTTGAGCGTGAAAAACGTTCCTGTTGTTTTTCACGAAAAAGTTTACCCCATAACCAGCATTACTTTCGATGTGATTAATATACGACGAAAAAAGAACAGAGATTTTATACCCCTAAGTAGGTTAAAAGCTCTCTGACTTTACACGTTCCCTGTTAAATTTACGTTCAGGACTTGCGACTTCGGAATTTCCATAGCAAAAACCGAAAAAGCTTTGGAAAAACGTACCTTTCACCAAAACGTTTGTTCAGCAATGAACCCTTTTAACCAGTTCATGATGCATAATTTTGCAGATGGCTATTGACAAACGAAACTTAAGAATGTCATTGAGCTCTATCGCTACTGATTGACGCTTGTTTGAATGTGTTTTGGAAAAAACGTACCGCGGAAGCGCTGCTGGGGGGAGTCCCGAAACATCATGGGAAACTCGTGTCCAATAAAAAAAAACAGGAAAGGTTGCGATGATTAATAAGAATCCATGCTATTTGCCGGTGGGGTGTTCGAAACAGGAAATAAGGATTGATAACGATTGCCCATATGTTGCCACGAAAGTAGATAAACAAAGGTTTGACGATGGTACGCCTTGTGCGAACCAATGCAATAAAGGTTTGACCACAGCTCCAGGTTGGCCAAGAAATTAAAAAAAAATACCACAAGGCTGTTGCATTAAGAGTTTTAATTCTGTAAGGTGAACATCAGCGAGGTGCAACTGAATGTACTAAACATACTGCAAAGTATTTTTCATTCAGTCTCCAGACATAACCTGGGGTTCATTGTTCATGGCCTGGGTAGCTTGTCCGGTGAATATGTCTGAATTAGTGAACGGTATTTTCGATGCATTAAAAAATCAAACATAAATTTATCTAGCGAATAGAACTATCCGTTGGACACCTTTAAATTTATTGTATGACATCTAAGTTCAGTTGTTTGATGTTCAGATAACGCTGCTCACTGGTTACAACTTTACCACCGGATAATCTATCAAGGCTTCAAACAACCGACGTCCAACAGCAAAACTTCAAACGTCAAAAC
>JBAHVQ010000389.1:58963-80748 GCA_036872915.1 Nanipora kamurai | reverse complement strand
AAACGTCAAAACAGCTTACCACTGAGTCAGTTACTGACGTTACTGCTTGGCAAATTTATTTAGAGTTTACGGGAACGGTTATGTCGCTCACATAAATTTTGTTCCAGAACGGAGCGGAGGCTTCGTGCCAGGAAAAATATTCTTGGGGCCCAGTGTTAATTTTTTTTATTATAACACCAAATTCGTCTGAACAGGTCAAAATACACCAAACTGATAATCCAGAAAAAGAAACAAATTAATGTTTACACAATTATGAAGGTAAAACCTGAACACGCAAGGATCTGACCCAGACTTCACATTCCATTGCCTTTCTTGTACATTATCGAATTAGATTTATGATCTTTGTTTCAAATTAGGCAAGTATATGTACTGATATATCCACGCGTTCTGACTAGTATTTTTCCCGCGAAATACGATTGCATTAAAATGCTCAAGTGTATTGCTCTCGTAAACTAATTCATCAAATTTGAATTTATCACACACCTTTCTAAACACTCCACTAAATTTACCCATCTTTCTCCCGCGAAATATGCAGCAACAGCAACATGAACAACACCAGGTAAAGGTCAGGTTTTTGGTCAGTTTTTGAGGTAGAGTATGAAGCATGGATGAGCAGCCGTGTGTGGGGAGAGAGTCGAAGATCGTGATTAACTCCTTCCTGTCCATACAGGTCCTCAGTGACCTCTGGAGACTAGTATTTGACTCTGGCTAACGCCAGACGATTTTACTCGCCAAGGGGAAAGTCCTCGGACAGGAAAGAGTTAAGAACAGTTGCAAAGGAGACTAGAATCTCACTGATGTTCCAGTATTTTTGACAAAAAGAGGTCCAACAAGTTATTATGAATGAACAACATTGACGAGCCATGACGTTCTTTGTTTCAACAACGTTAAAGTTTTTGAGATAACTGATGTAGAAGAAGGAACTCGGATAGAGAATGATATAAGTACGTGTCACTTAGGAGAAGCAGAGAAAACTCTACTTGGCCCGGTTGGGATTCGAACCCGTGACCTTCGGTTTACTAGTCCGACGCTCTACCGACTGAGCTACAGGTCAAGTTGGGAGCTGGTCGCGAAATGATGTTACTTTGCTCGTTGATATTTCGAAACTAGCTAGTTTCTTCACTATCGAGACATTTTTGAGTCTTTTCTAGATTTTGAACTGATGTAGGAGAAGGAACTCGAGTAGAGAATGATATTAGTTAAGAGTTTCGACGTTAAAGTTTCAACAGCATTGATGAAGCAACCATGGTCGTTCATGGTTGCTGGTTCAGGCTTTGCGTTCGTACGTGTTTAGAAAGACGAGACCTTCTGAAATGGCTAACCTTTTCGTAACTCAAGGATGACAAACAGTGTAATGGAGACCATAAATCTAAAAACAAAATAAAAATCCTGTGAAAAATACACACTTAACATAATAGTTTATAAGCCACTCATCCATGATGGACTGCTCGAGCTTAGGGACATGCGCAGTGGCAGTCATTTTGTCGAGACTAGCGTGCGTGTCTTACGCGATTTTACGTCACGCTTCTCTGTCTTAACCATCTGGCACTTCCTAGCCTTCCTTTTAAAAAATGAAGAGGGTATAAACTATCGATTAAGCGTATACTTATACCAATTGCAGCATATTAGGAAATACCTTTAATTTCGTTAGTTATGACGAGTCGAAAGATTGAAGAATTCCGTGGATATAGCGAAGAGTTCAGTTTTGTTTCACAGAATATTATAAAACGATATTTCAACAACTATCCTGCACTAAAAAAAACTTGACTCGAGCTGAATTTGGACTTGCACCTTCGGGATACCATAAATTACGACAGATTTTGTCCTTCAAAGTTTGACTCACGTTGTCAAACAGAACATACGATGATAATGTAGTAGGTCAGATTTTAAACCAAGATAAGCAACGGCTCGGCTTTTGGGCAACCCAGCCCTTTTTCATAGCGTAAACCAAGGACCGGTTGGTCCAAGTGGAGAACGACGTATTGGAGAAACTGGCTTAAGGTTGGACTCCCGAGTAAGGGAACATCAAATAATGCAGTATAAAAATTGGAATTTGAAATGTGTTGAGTTTAGCTGTGCTCCCAGCAAATCAGTTATTCTCATTCTTACTCAAGATATGGCGAGGAAACATTTTTTCGCATTTATGCTACGCTACAAATGTCCAAATTGAAAACATCCGAAATTTTTATGGTCATCTGGCCACGTGTATTTGATCAGTAACCTTAGTAAGCAGATTAACGATTTCAAGGTCGTCAACCTAACAAGCTTTGCTGAGCATACGAGGAAGAACATTTTGTCCATGCAGAAACAACAAATCTGTGCGATTTTCGTGTTTCCTAATGAAGTTAGCCTGGTAATTCTACTTTTGTAGTGCATAACATGTTTTTCTTCCGCGGTTACCCAAGCGTAGCCCCGCGGACATATATATTTGGCGGACTTTAACCCACACTGACTTCCACGCTTTGCCCTTGGGTGAACATTTCGAACATAATTGCATTTTATAGGGATACTAGAGAATTCATACTCCCTACACCATAGCTGACCAACTTTCGACGGGCGTTCAAGTTTTTTCACGTCATCTCACCAAAACAGAAATTACTTCTGTGACATCACAGATTAATCAAGTCTGTAACCTTCTGTGCTTGCTTTAACAGGAATGATCAGGTCGAAAATTTTGGTAATCGTCACGGGTTGATAAAGTGACCCAGCTGACCTGTCGACAGTTCCCGAGTCAAAACAGCGCCTCGCCTTTATCTCAACAACGCTAAAATTAAATGAAAATATTTGCATTGACCTCTTGCACCTTCGATTTTATTAATCCGGAAATAAGTAAACTCGACGAAGATGTTGTTCGATACTTGAACAATTAGTTTCTCTTGAAGAGGTAGTTGTGTGGACAACAATTTAAACCATCACCTGACAACACACTGGAAATTGTTGAACGTAATAATTCTACCTTGTTCCCTTCATCCGTGTATTGCAATACAGTAACACCCTTTCTTTTTGGAAACCAAATTGGGTAAGATGAATCATTTACGTGTAGGAAATGTGTCAGGTACATTACTTTTTACTAAGGGTCAAGGTTTGGTGTCGCTGGTGATAAATGGGAAAACATCGTGTGCGTAATTTTTCTCGCTATTTCTCTCTTGGAGTTTTGTTCATACTATGGAGATTTTTATTCGTTTTGTTTCCGTAACTTGATAGTCTTTAACAAATATTGCGCGTGAGTGAAATTAGTGTAAACAGAGTTCGTGTTACTAAGTTTTCCAGATCGACAGGATTTAATGTACCAACGAACCGCCCAGTTTTGAGTAAATAATGGATATCTAATATGTTATAATATCTCCAGGATAAGGCAGAAATTAAGTGTGTTAGTAAGTGATCGGTTGGTGAAAGGTTCTTGAAGGATGAAAGAGTGAATGGATGGACAGACAGACAAGACAGATGGACCGATTGACTGGGGTAAAGGAGTAAACGGGGAGAGGGGACGTATGGAGGAAGTTAAGGAGTTGATGGATTGATGAATGAGTTGGCAAATGGATAAGTGGGTGATTAAAAAGGCAAATGGAATGAGAGAATAAAACGATGAATAATTGAAGGAATGATCAAATAGAAAAAGCGTAGGAAGATGGATGAATGGTCGGACTAATGAATGACTGAACAAATGAAAGATCAAGTAAATGAACTGAAAAACAGATGACTGAATATTTTCTGTCGATTGAGGGAAAGCCTGAGAGCCATTCGCCTATCGTGTTTTAAAGGATATATGGAAATGACTCCCCACAAAAAGTTGCTTCGTACGAAAACAGTTTGAACTTGGAATTGAATAAAAACTAAATTTCGTCGGAAAAGCTTTGCAGTAAAAGTGGTAAAGTAGGGCGCAATGACGAGTCCAAAAAGGCCTTATTGATTTTAGGCGTAAACACCGTAATTTCACAATGGAACGTGCTGTGCAGACAGACTTTCAGACGATTAGTCAGATCACCCTCATACATTCAACCCGGCCGAAAATTAACCGTCATAGACGACACAAGGTTTGGAAACCAAAACCAAGGAAATCCCGCGCAATATAACGCATTTTAGGAATGCAAATATTTAAACAGAGATGAACCCTGGATATTTCCTGCTCTCGCTTTGTTATGTCTTTTTCTAAGTAAAGTTGAATTACGGGGAGCCACTTGGTCTGCGGTGATAGCCAGGATTGATGAAATTGTAAAACATTTACATTCTTTAGGGCTCTTCTCGTTCATCTTTTCAAAACATGTTTAACAGTTATCCGACAATCAAGTGTCTGTCTGCTATCACTTAAAATGTAGCCACATTTACATTACAAATTCACAAAATTCTAGACACTTGGCTATGATAATATTTTGAGAACGAACATTTCCTTGGTAATACCGTTGTTGTTGAAAAAAGTGGTTATTCTCAGTTCGTGACATTGTTTTCAATGCTCAAGCCTTTGATAATGGTTTTATAAACATCTGATTATTATTGTTTCGGGAGGAAATCGATACGTAGCGGAGACGTCCTGCAGAAGATGTGTTTGTGAATGATGTTCCGTACGTCTTTTGCCTAATGAAATTAATGCTGACTGACGGTGAGGTTGATGGGTTTAAATGGATTGCGGGGGTTGGTAGTTCATCACGAGTTACGTGCCTGAGCATGTTTGAGCTAAACGCAGAACATATGAACGAAACGATGAATGAAGAGAGAATGCTGGGGAAGGAGAAGGGGAGATAATTTGCGGGGGGAGCGGATGAGTAGTTGCGTGGATAAATGGTTGATGTGGTAATGTCTAGATTAATGGATGGATGTAAACGTGCTAGGAAGGGTTTAATATAGAATGGATGGATTAGTTAATGGGCAGTAGGGCGAAATAAATAAATGGGCCAATGGAATATATATATCTATATATATATTTAGGCATTCGTCCACTCACACATCATTGGCCCATTTATATATATATATATGTATAAGGGTACCTCGTCGCTTTTTTCTTTGTTAAATAGTGGTACCTCGGGGTACCTCGTCGCTTTTTTCTTTGTTAAATAGTGGTCATACAATACAGTATTCTATATATATATATATATATATATATATATATGAACAAGTGAAAGAACGATTGTGTGAATGAGAGAATGAGTTGTTAGACGAAGAGATGAAATTGTGATAAATTAATGAACGAATAGATTACAGGATGGATGAATGAATGAGTGAACAAGTGGATTAAAGGATGGTTCAATAGGGGATAGATAAATGAACCAACAGATACACGAGTGAACGAATAAATATATGGGTAAATGGAAGGGTACCTCGTCGCTTTTTTTTTGTTAAATAGTGGTCATACAATACAGTATTCTTCCATGATCTTCAAGGTGTGTATGGTTGAAAAGAAAAGCTTAAAGCAGAATTATCATCAACACGAACCTAGCTGAGGCTAAACGAGGCGATGCAAGGAAATAGTAATACAGGATTAAATTAATTGAACAAGATCGCATTGGATAAGATGGTAGAATGTGCGGAGGGATTTGAGTTCGGATAAAATAAGATGGAATGCGTTGGGACCGGGTGAAATAGGCAGAAAATAAACCGATGGGATACAGTGGTGTAAAAATATGTATGAAGGTCTTTTACCAGTTGTCTGAAGTGAAGACACATAAATAGGTCAAGGTAAAATACTGCTTTTTTAATTAAGGTTGGAGCAAATCCTTGTTTGTAATCCATCATTTCGGATCACTGCAAACGCTTCTCAAAATCATCTTGGATGCGGCCGAGCGCTAGTTAATTAATTCCCACTTACCAAGCTTTGTTCATTATTTATATTGTCTTGATGGTTATAAATTACACTCAACGAGCTCAATTAGCGGATTTTACATGACTTAACATGTTCCAAGTTTTGCAGGACATCCAACAGCGACGTGTTTCGGTGCCAAAGCTGTCAAATATTTCTAATTCAGGTACCTTTTCATTAGTCTACTCGTTGCTGAAATTCCAAATTGTATTTTGCCAACAGTTTAGCGAGTTTTCAAACAAAAACATCCCGGTAGATCATCTCTTGTATTAGTGTCAATATTTAATCAACTTAAAGATGATCCGATTTAGCTCAAGTTACATGTGAAACAACAAAAAATGTTACTATATCGGTTTCGTAAGCTTACACGCGCTTGATCGTCGAAGCGAGCAGTTCTACGAAGATAGGAAGAACGGACGTCTGCAGTTACGAGGCCTTCACGCAGTTAAGGCTGCACTTGTTCGTCTAAAATCGGTAAGGAGGTTTGAACCGGCGCCTATGTTCCATCGCTCACGCGGTGAGACGTGATTAGCGTCCAAACAAGCCTGAATGGCCATTCAGCGAAAAATTTCGTGTCGTGTGTTCGGCAGCATTCCTCTCTTAAGTTCCGTGTTTCTCGTGGCTTAGGTTTCACAGACGAGCTGCGCCCTCGACAAGAAACATCTGGAAGGAGTCGCTTTTGTATTGACTGTGATATTGGTAAGTTTGTATGAATTATTGATACATTCATTATACTTTTTTCAAGCTTTCCTTGTTTTTGTTATACTTGTAAAAGGTTATAACACGTGCAGGACGCACCCTATAATTTTTCTCTGCTAGAGTTTGGTCGATCCAACTTCAGATTCTTTCCCTTAGAGTGTAGGCAATCCCCGGTCAATAATACAAAAGCTGACAACTGCATGAGAACAAGTAGTACGCGATGTTTTGGTCCTTGTAATCTTTTACTATATTGCTGATCCCGGAGTATGATGTAATAGAGGCATTTATACTGGGGTTATTGTAAATACGGTTGACTTTGTTTCAAGGCGGTCAGTTTAATGGCCATAATATAGTTTCAAGTCTATTGTAGCCTAGGTATGTTTATTTTGCAAAAATTTCGGCCTGCTCATCATGAAGATTAGCTCGATACTCTGGTCTATAACCTGAATGGTGTTTGATGTCATTGAGTGTGGATGTCAGTGTAACTGAGGAAGAGATCGTTGGATTGTTTTGTCGTGATTGCTTAACGACAGAACTATACCAAACCTAAAGTTCGCCCATCAAAAGTGTCTGTCTAAAGTTGAGCTCATATTTGGAAATTTGGCTAGTGGCGGCTGCTGCGCCAGAGTAACTGGGGAAACTACTTGAAAACAGCTGATGGAAAGCAGCTTTCATTGTAATTTTTTAAAGGACCGGATTTAGTTATAGTCTTCCCGATGAAAACAGCTGCGCCATTTCGATTCAGTGTGTGCTTGGTGAGGAAACGTACATTACAGGTCTGCTTTAGTTAAAATATTCTATAAACAGAGCACGGTCGCTTAGAGATGTAGAATCCCCCCCCCGACATTGTAAATTAGAGTGTTGTCCGTCCAGGAGAATTAAGTGGCTAATTTAGCAGAGTCAACTGCCGTTGACAAACGTAATTTGTTCTGTCTTTCTCCAGTAGTTCTCTCTCCTTCTGATTCTTGTTTTGCATATTGATCATTTGTTTCGTTGCTGGGTTTTTCGTCTGCAATGCTTATATTTCTGTTCGATTAATGTCCAGACGATATAATATCGTGCGGGGGTATCCTGCTTCATGCTCTTGGCGTGCCTGGCACTGAGTTCTGAGTGGCAAATCCGTGAAGAATTTAAGAGAGTGTTGTTGGCGATTACGAAAGATATGAGAACATTCCTTTCCTAAATTTTTGGCAAACTATGAAACATTGAGTCATGTGTTAACGAAAAGAGTGTTAAGGAACGCCATAGTTTGAGGACTGAAAGTTTATGAAAATATTGGTGAACAGGAAGTCTCTTAAATGTGAAGATGACTGTGTCTGTAACCTCAAGTTTTGTTATTTCGCACAACACGCATGTGCAGAAGGCTGACACGCCAACGTCATTTGTTAATGAGACTAGAACACCGTCGATCAATATACCATTTGTGGAAGATAAATTCGCCGATCAAAAGATAGTCACGTCGGAAAACTGTGAGCAGACAGGTCTGGCGATAGTTTGAACTACGGAACTTGTAATCCCGATAAATTGTATTCCTTAGTAAGATAGTAAGATATTAACCGCATGAGAAATGATCAAGATAAGGACATTATTAAACACGCTATCTTAAACGGACCTTGTAGTAAAGAAAACGAATTTATTTCAGAGGAGAAATTTCTCGTCTACCTGTTTTTATTGGAGTGTACATTGGGATGTACAGAAGAATGAACAATTGAATTTTCCATGCTTTTGTGTGTTTCTCCTTCGAAATAAAGGGGGGTTTTTTGCCTTCGGAAGATTGTGTCGTGACTCTTTTCCGAATTTCAATCAACGGTTGAGCCGGGACAACCACTGGAAGTCTCCAGAACCTGAGTTCTCCACGCTAATCGTGTTAGGCCGCAATCGTTCATGAAGTTTTCTGATATCTTCCAGCTGGGAAGATAGCGTAGCAAGCATATTATTCCCCCAGTAGTGGAAAGGTCGTCTTCCGAAATGACCTCTGAATGAATATCCTGACGTAATAACTGGACTTCGACGAGATTACATGCCGCAGATAACACTGACCATTGCTCTTGACTGCGGAGTTTTAATACTATAGGACGAAATCTGACCATGTTTACGGCAGATTCATGGTTGCTATGGTGGTGTGATTCTTTGTTTAATTGTACACGGGAGATGTGGCTGCAATTCATGACCTTAAAATGACCGTAAGCTGTCTATGAAGCAGTTGAGGCAAAATTGCAATCTTTTTTCGAGTCGAACCGCAGCGCACTACATTTCACCGTCTTTACTGTGTGGTTTTGGCATAAAATTGTAATGCTAGATATAATGCTCAATTGCGGGTTAGAGTTTTGGACGCTTACAACTCTAAGTGGACCCTTGCGGAGGCGGAGACCTGCCAGAACATATTCCCCTTAAAGTTTCTGATTTTTAACCAGATTCTCATGTCGCTACAATTATACATAAAAAATACGTCGTACTTTCCAAGATCATGTTGGAAGGAAATGCGTAGCAGTCGTTGCGATTGCTGAGGTATCCATTGCTGATTTAGTAAAAGTTCCATCCGGGCGTTAGTCCAGAGCAAATGAATGTCGTGTGGAGGTCACAAGTGTTGATTACGGTGTATGGTTTGGCAAATTATAGTCCACAAATAGCAAATACATGTGTACCCTGTCGTCGGAATGCTTAATGGGCAGTGGAAAATGTGACGGTCCTAAACCGAGATATTGCCAACTTAACGGCTATTTCGAAGAAATTTAAGCCATCAAACTGTCCCTTGTTGGTGGATTTATTTTTGCCCGATGACATACCGACAGTTGCCGAGTTCATTTTGGTATTAATACAGCGATGAACGAAAACAAGTCAACTGCCTTTGATTTTTTGGATTCGCGAAATTATTTTCTGGCAATTGTGGTTATTTGGATACCACGTGCTTAGTAACAAACGGTTTCCAGTGATTTTGACTGCTTTCCTTCGTAACACCGTGTTTTTATATCTCAATGAAGTGTAGAATGACAAGTGTTGTTTTGCATATGTAATGTAGAGACCTTTCATCACGTAACGTCATAGCTGGTGGTATCATTTTGTATGCCATTCGTGTCACTTTCCTCAACCAAATAGTACGACCCGGGATTGGTTGCCCAAGGCCAGGATAGCTTATCTTGCGAATAATTCCTCAAGAATGATTAGCTTTTGTTCATGCGTTGAACAACACAACTTAGATTTTTTAACTGCTGATCAATGCATTTGTTAGTGTTACAGATAATGTAATTCCAAAGTACATATTTAAGTCACCAATATTATGTAAATTTTGCTTGGTTGATTAAAAGTCAGATGACCGAAAGCATGCCTTGCTTGATGAAGTTTAAGCTGCGAGTACTATTTTTTTTATTGGACCACTTTCCAGAGCCTCGATTTATTTATTTTTTAAGTTTGTTTTTACCGATTCACTGTGATTGGGGTTTTACTTCAACTTTAGTGGCAGTTAACAGTGTTAGAGTTCGACATAAGTGGCCCTTAATAGTTCGAACCCGACTTCTGCAAATCTTAATAATGAGGCCCACAATTTATGTACAAAAACTACGTATTCCCGCTCAAGGAGAATGTACATGTACCTTACGCAACGTTTCATCAAAAACATAGTGACTATTACAATTCTGTGTGGAGGCACCTCCTAATTTGCGTGTGACTATAACAACCGGACCACTTTCAAATTCGTGGCAACGACCCAGCGAAATCGAACCAGATGGTATGGCGTTTAAAAATGAGGAAATGCGGCCCTGAAACCCTTTGGCCTTCGTCAGTTTTTCTCTGTCATTGAGTGGAGTTGCTGTTCTTCATTAAATCCGTTTAAATTTCTTGTCGTCTAAGTTGAAATCCCCTTGGGCACTTATTTATTTTTATTTTTCCGTTGAATTCTTTTATGTTTGGAGTAGGGTGAGAATATAGGTTACGGTTTGCATTAGGGTCTAGCTGATGACTTACTGAAGACAACTTTCAAAAAAGACTCTTCAAAGCCAATATTTATGTACATGGACTGCTGCATGTTTTCAACACATGAAAACACGAAAATATGGAAACATGTTTTGAAAACGTGAAGCTGCGTATACATGAACATGCTTTCGTTTTCAAGCGCGTCGTTCTCTATACGACCTACTTTTGACCGCGTTTTCGATCTCTATTCGTGGTTTTCGTCATTGAATCCTTGTTTAATCAAGTCACGAATTTCGAAGACATGTCCACATGAAAAAGCAGTGGAAGCTTACCGATCCAGCGTCCATTTAAGCACTAAGCCTTTGAACAGTGACATATTCTTTGTTTTGATATCATTGGAAACAAGGCTCTAAAGTTACAGCTTTTGTACTTTAGGTGACCCACTAATGAGTCTAGCACGTCTTTACGAATCCCAGATTAACACAAGTTCTTATTTTTTTGTGTTAGTCTATTGCCTCGCCATTCTAGCAAACTGAGTAAGCGCATTTTACGGGGAACAACGTTAAATTAATTTCTGCGAGTGCATCTCCAATTAAGAACTTGCTATAAGCGCTTACTTATGACTTCGCGGCATGTATATCGTCAAATGCTACAACTCAATACCGAAAATTTATATAAGGCTGGGCACATATGAATATACTTTGGCTTTATTTATTTTCGGAAATTTGCTGTTTGAAACTGTTAACGGATTCAAGAGTCTTGCTGTATTAACCGTGGTAAAGTAAGGACTGAAAAAGACGCCGAGCTCCAGAAGGGACTCGAAGTTGCTACCTTTTGAAGGATGTGCGCTTTAACCTTTGAGCCTCTAGAACTCAGATGAAGGATGAAGGTTACTTACGATATCTAAACAGGGGACGGATGAGTGTTCTTAGCTCAGAAGATTTTCAGTTGTGTTCTCGGGGTTTTTCTGAGTCCTTGGCTTACTTGTTGTGCACGGGAAAAGCAGTGAAGGGTTTTAACCCTTCTCTGCACAATGCTGTTATACAGCAACAAGTTATAACAATAGAACAATTGGAAGAACAAAGCATAAAACAATAAGAGAACAAAGACCAAAAGGAAAAAATCGTGCAGGAAAGGGTTAATACGTTGATTTTCAATAGCTTGGTTTACTGAACGGTTTACTTTTGACATCATTTTCGAATTATGTTTTCATGATCGAATCCATCGTTGTCAACCAACCAATGATATAAAAGTAGAGCTTTGCCCAGGTAGAGTGTTGAAAGGTGTCTGTTGAAGTGTACATGAAACGAAAATGAAGTTTTTCTTACGTGAAAGAACTCTTGAAATTATAACGCGACGTCTTTTACACTTTTTACATATCTCACTTTGTTCTTGAGGTATTAAGATTTGTTTGATATGTAAATTACACCTTGTACACGTCACGGTGAATAATGAGTTGTAAAATTAGCAATATTGTTGAAGTTGTTGAACAATGTCACATGAAACTGTGAATGTGGGTGCATTTGCCTCATAACACTAAACCGACTACGTTTCTACTGATTTAATCGAATAATTTCAAAGATATGTGTGATTTTTTATAACTCATTATACACTTTGACGTATGGAAGTTGTAATGTACATATCAAATAAATCTTGATATCTCAAGAACGAAGTGAGATATGGAAAAAGTATAAAGATGTCGCACTATAATTTCAGCAGTTCTTTCTTATAAGAAAAACTTAATTTTCACTTCATGTAAATTTTAAGGTCTTGGAAATACCGAAATTTTGGGCATGCAGTGAAACTAACATTTCCAGTGAAGACCCTTCGTCAGAGTAAACGAAGGACTTTCACTCTAAACGTCAACCGTGACCATTAGCAAAGTTGGCTGACGACGGCGAGGAGCGACCAACCAATATATTGGAATTAAACAGAAACCGCAAATTATTGATACCCTATTAGATACCTAACGTTTGTTTTTCGATCTTAAAAGCTTGAAAGCTTTTAAAGGGATTCAGCTGTTCAATGGGAAGGCGTGAAACTCAACCCGTAGCTTTCAACACTCTAACAGTTACTGTCGTCATGAAGTCGTGAAAATGCTTCAAGTGACGTTGTATGCAGAGCGAGGACAGCATTGAAATTACTCTTTGGAAGAAATACAATCCATTGTCTTCGTTTCGGATAAATAATTCTGTTGTCTCAAAGCCGTCGTCTATTACGTTACCGTCGAGTTTGCTTTGACCCTTTTTGCTTTGTACACATCGCTGTCAACTGAACGACGCATTTGAAAACGTATTAGTGAAAATCACCATTATACTACACACACGTACCTACCCTGTAACCATTTCCGGTACAGCCTTCAGACAGAGAAATGTTTTTTTTTCGGGTATCGGTGATTTCCTGTTGATAATCCTGAGGTTGGCCGATAGATTCTCGTCTGGGGTTCAAACAATTTTGTATTACAGATCCATTATCTTTCTCAATAGTTCCACCAGTCTGAGCTTGCATTTACCCTTAAACGTCTACAACAACAAACATTACCAGTAAAACATTTTCATACACAGTTTCCAATGACAGTAGGAATCTCATTTACCGAACCAGGCCACTAATGAACCATATCTCATTAAATAATAACTAAAAAACTAACTCTTTCCCGGCGGCACCAGACTTTTATCATTTTACTCTGGCTAACACCAGACGATTTTACTCGTCAAAGGGAGAGGTACAGCCGGGAAGGGATAATAACTGAAAAACTAAGGCGGTTGAACACTTTTGCTAGTTTTGTGCACCTGATGCTTCTCTTGGACACCACTCTAAAATGGTTACGGCCCGTAATTGTTGGCAGAGTGGGAAAACGTTGATTGAGTTCAAAATATTATGGTAATATTGACGATATTTTCCGTTTCCAGGATAACACTTCTTGAAAACGATTCCAAGAATTCAGTTTTAAGTTAGCGCCAAACTCAATCATTGACTTTCTTTCTTGAGCTTAAAATAAACAAATCTTTCTTTGAATGGCAGTTTGATAACATCTCTAAGGACTATACTTTTCAAGTCTTCGAGAGAATAATTGTTCAATGTTCAACGGAAATTACTAGGAAATAGCGTTGGTTTAACTTACGATTTTAAGTTTTCTTTCAAGGAATTATGTTCACGAAAGTTCTTACAAATTTCATTAGATTGTCCGCTAACTTAAAACTGATGTGTCGAGGTTGTTTATAATTACAGTTGTTGCCATGAAAACAGGGAAAATTCTTGGCAGTACTCAGCCAGCTTAAACTGCCATCATTGCTGCTTTCCTTCATTGCCAGATTTGGTGGTTTGGCGTTAACCATTCCAGAGCTATGTCCGAGGAAGGCATTCGCTCGTACAAAACATCTTAAGTTCTAAAACGATGGTTGGAGCATTTCCACGGTGATCAGATGGATATGGGTTCAAATCATTCCCTGGGACTATATAACTTTTTCACAAAGTATCATAGCTGCACGATTTTCTTAATAGCATACATGTGAATAATGGGTATTAATTTGAAGGCTAAGAAGGGTCAGAGCCAAAGCTGCTTCGATTGCTACGATACCTTTGATTATTATACCTTGAATACTTGAAATCATTATTTAGTTCTAGGATCACAGCATATTGTAAACAGATTATTTGTGACGTTGACCAGATCCTTAATCCCAGAAAAATGTTTCTGTGAATACCTGATTTAAGTTCCCGTTTGTAAGGACTCCGCAAACAGTTTCAGCAGATTAAAAGTTCGGTAAACACTGAACTCCAAGCTTGCTAATTACAGCCGTTCATCGGACAATATCCAGTATTGTTCAATGTTTTGTCCATCCAAATCTCATTTTGACCGATCATGTGACCAGTCAAATCAAACGTTTGTCATTGACATTTTACACCTTCTGGTTAAGACTGATTTTTGTCCAACTAACTTGTTCCTTAGACCTAATATATATCCTTGTGAGGAAAAAAATTATTTGCAGGCCTAGAACTGGCACTTTCGCCGCACACGACGAACGTGTAATCCCTCTACTTACGCCAACGTTTGATGTGATGTCAAATTAGTGCAGGCCAATCTTAATCAGGTCGGTTGTAAAAAGGTGCGAACGCGTGCCATTTTAGTACGGGATAACTTGCCTTATCTTTCTTAATGAGCGCATTGCCCATGCCAGAAGGTTGGAAGAAACTAAAGCACGCTCAAGCAAATTTCACACGGGATAGTGTTTATACGCGGAAAATCTGACAAGGGCTTGTCTCGGCTGAGTGAACCTAATGTAGGATCGAATTCACTGTAAGTACGTGGTTACCTAGCTTGAAAGTAAATGGTGGATTGTTTATGATAATCAAAAACTAAAGCAAACTCACAAACTAACGAAGTTTAGTAGAACATAACTTGAAAAATGACTTTATCTTAAGCTCAACATTCTAGTCAGTTAAAACTTATGATTGTTGCTAAAGTTTCAATACTGACAACCTCATTGCAAAATAATGGTCTGTAGGTGACCTTGCAGTAAAGTCAGAATTTGGCCATTTCAACCGTAATTTTGTAGTGTCATTGATTGGAAACTTGTGTTTTCAAGACAATGTTACAATTCGAATTTGTGTTTTAATTAATGTGCTGTTTTCGGACATCTTAAGGAAATGTGTGGGTTTTGTGAAAGAGGATTGCACTGAAAAAAAAAACACTCTGCCGTTGTTTTCTCATTACATGCCATACCATAAAAAGGGAAAACAAATATTGTTAGAACTAGAATTCTAAATGGTAGGTGGTCGAAGCCTGCTTGATCTCATCTTTCACTACTGGTTGCGAAATCCGAATTCCAAGTACTGTCTATTGTCTTCTGTTGTTGTGTCGTTATCTCATTGTTCATGTGGAGTGCCAGTTTGACGGGTAACTTGAGGATTTATGTCTTCAGGGCATTGGATGTCAACTACCGGAGGCATCTTCCCATCAATTATGTCACTTTGATTATTTCTATAGTTGCAGTTCTCACTTCATTCTTTGTTCCATTCAGCCACAAAGTGGAATCACTCCTTTCTTTCTTTTTCTCTGGTGTACTTCCATTTTCTCCCTTCCAGAATGTTCTAATCTGGTGTAATCTCCTTTCGGGCGCCAATTCCTGACCCATAAGCGACACTTCGGACCTCCAATTACACGATCTTTCTTTTGACTTCCTTGCAAGTGCTTGTTCCACTGCATGATTCATTTTAGCATAACGTGTTCCTCTTGCCAGATGGTACCGGCGCGATTTTCCATCCGTCAGACTTTGATACGCTCAGCCAATCTTGTTTTGAATCTTGGTGTTCTTTTTATACCACTTTGGATCGGGTCGTGACGAGCATTAGGATTCATAGTTCGGGGCAAAACATTTTATCCACTTTTATCCCCTCTGATGTGATTAAG
Source organism: Nanipora kamurai (assembly GCA_036872915.1). NCBI lineage: Eukaryota > Metazoa > Cnidaria > Anthozoa > Scleralcyonacea > Helioporidae > Nanipora > Nanipora kamurai. Next base: position 64,942 of record JBAHVQ010000389.1, on the reverse strand, counting down.
AGCTCCACGTGCGTGAGCTATCAAGGGATGCGAGGTCAACGAGATCTGCTCGAAATCTACACGAATCCTAAAATGTATTAAAGTAAATGGTTACTAGATCTTCGTTTTAGTTTTATATTTTCAAATCAGGTTTTGGCGAAACGTTTCCTCCAGTATCATTTTTAATTATTTTCATCGTGCAAATGTTCCGAAAAGGATGTTTTAAAATTAGATAAGAAATTTATTTAGTCACTAGCAAAGTAAAGCTTGTGGGAAAACTTCTACTTACAAAACAACACATTTCGCAGATTTCCATTGGCATTTTTGCTGGTAGCTAGTGGTGGTCTTGAGTTTTGGTGTTAGCGATGTCAGATATGTGCTTTACATTAATACTTTACTTTAGTGTCAGTCGATATAGTGGATATTAACCTCGAGGCGAGATATCGTACGCTCTGCTCCTCTACTTAAGTGAATATGACTCTGAAGATGACAGCCGCTAAGTCTTCCGAAACGTCCGTTACTTCTACCAAGGGTCTTTCTCAAGACAACACTAACCTGGACGATCAACTTCCACAAACATGTCACGATTCACACAGGTTCAAACCATTTACTTTATTGCGATTAATTGGACGACAGAGCGAACAGCTTGCCAACGACCACAACCGTTTCGCAAGCCAGGTCAGACGTATTGGCCAACAACTCTGGTTCAACCACCGCTGCAGGGATTTTGGTCTCGTTCCCGCAGAAGTTAAGTGAATAATTGTCAATTAAACTTCCCGTTCCCGGTCGTACGAACGATAACATTTTTCGCAATCACGGGCATCAGGAAATCAAGTAGCTAACACGGAGAATTTTTATAATGTTACTTGGTAATATGATTACGAAATTACTTACGATATATTGAAGGGACAAAGAATACTAAGCATTGAGCCTGCGAGGAAAATCTTGCACAATCTCACGTGCAGGAAACACGTGGAAAAGCGCGATAAACCCAACGTGTTATGTTTGATGCACCGCATGTGAAGATGTACGGTTTGCGGGTTGGCAACGTTATTTCCACTTTCAGCCGTTGTTTTGTTTTTCGCTCCAGGGGCCATTCGACGTCCTCATTAGCGATGACCCTGTTCTAACTTACCTTTTGAAGACTAAAACCAGTTGAGGGCCGTTTTCCACTTCAACCGTGCCGTATCGAAACCTAGCGTGTTCGTTTGTCTTTTGAGCTCTCGGGTTGAACTAGCGGTTTTAAGACAAAAGGAAACGCTAGGTTTCGGTACGGTAGGGTTGAAGTGGAAAATGGCCTTCAATGAGGGATGGAAAAGAACCAAGACGACCCCGTAGGCCGTGGAATTTAGGACAGCTTCCATATTGGTGAGGGATCTTATAGATTTGACGTCTCCCCCAAAAACAAAGAAAACTATCCTCTTAAAAATTGAATATTAAGAATTTCATTATTGTTACAAACGAAGTGCATGTACTGGCATGGCCAAGGCCAAATGTCGAAGCGGACTAATATATCTGACAGCTAATAGCTATGCAACGTATGGCTAATAGGAATATTTGAGGGCATAGTTCGTGTTCTGTCTCCAGCTGGAAGCGCGAGACTTCTTGTGAAGGGAATGTTTTATATCACAGGGAACAGAGCCTTGCTTGAGACCAAATTCAACCGGAAAACACAAGCGTCCTAGATATCGCATGTAGTAAATGTAGGATTTTTATTTATATGCCGTTGTCTTGCTCCTTGTAATCTATCAGGAAAGGAGTTAAATCGTTCGAGAGGGGCGCAAATTAAGAAAAAGGATCTTTTTTTTCTAGTTGATGCTTAGGTAGCAGGGAGAAGCGTTTGATAGACGGATATTTGTTTGAGTTAATACGGTAATCCGATATTTTATCGACGGACTTCAGATCTATCACCCAGAAAATTGGCATCAAGGGGTAAATCAGGACGGAAGTACAAAATCATGAGGTGTTAAGATTGATTTTGTGCCGTCAAATTTTCCCAATTTTTCGTGGGACCTTATAAAATTTACTGACACTATACCATTGCCATGTTTTTGTCAAAGCAAGTGATATTTACTTCACTGCGAAGCAACCGTTCGTTGCCAGTTTTCCATGTGATATGAAATGCGGTAATGGGCCAGTGTCGTTCCCTCGTCGTCCCACTCGATTTGGAGAACACCACTGCCAAACCAAATACGCATGCGTGTGGTCAATACTTGCAGCTGATAGAAGCGCGGGAAAATTGTTGTGTTTCAGTGACCATGGCGATTTCAGTTTACCACGATCGTGGCGTAGCGTCCTCGTTGTGTAGGCAATTCGAGAGAATGCACGTATCAAGAATCCCGTAAAAAGCAAGACTTTACCGCACCTGCCTGCGCGAATGGGTGTAGTTCTCGCGGGATCTTTGATACGAATAATACTCCTGTCAAAACTCCCGCGTGAACCGCGCGCATTCGCGCAGGAAGGTGCGGTAAATTCTAGCTTTTTACAGGATTCTTGATACATATATTATTGCCCTCGAACGAGGATAGACAGGTTTATTCATATCCGTACAAAAAAAACATGAAATAAGGCGTAATATATCAGTAACGCTGACAGTACAGATTAATATTAGATGACAGGCTTTTCTGCAAGTGATAATACCTTTGCTGTAAGATAAAATATGTATTTTCTATCTTCTAAGATTCTCTTGAGGATAACATTTTCAGTTTCATTTTGTCTAAATTCAGTATCCCGAATTTCTTAGCAAAGCTTTCGCCACAGACCAGAACTATGGAAAGGCGAAAGTGACATAGAAGAGAGGACTCGCAACCTTTTACCAGTTGGCAAATTCAAGTTTCCTCAGCTTTACAAGTTTTTGTTTTTTTTAATATCTACGTCATTTTCCGCTTTTCAAGATCGTACTGTTTCTTTCTTGAGATATCTTGTGTTTAGGATAACAAAAGGCAATTTTTTTGAATTGAGCTCTGCAGTTCGGAGTATTCCTTTAAAATGAATAAAAAATCTTTATAGTGATGCCATAAGGAACGAAAATACTGTGAACGAAGTCTGATAAATATGGTAGCTTAGCTCAGGCTTTGAATTTGCTGAGTTTTATCATTCGGGGCAAAGGAAGAGATTGTGCAACAGAGGAAAGAAAAGGCAGGAGGGATCGAGGAATGATGAGATTACAACATGATTACTTAGCGGATGTCATCCTCATTAACTCCTTGGAGCTTCAGAGGATTTGTTTCACCAACTTTTGAGAGGAAAAAATGTTCAAATGATTGCTAATATCTTCCCCCGCAAGGATAAAAGACAAGAATGCAGTTATTGATCCCTTCGGTATAATCTTACCACTTTTACTTAATCTCCATTATTTGCCTTGGGATTGCCGCATGCTTGTTCACAGTACTTCAAGTTAATAATTTCTTGTTTAATCAGGAATGGTATATGATGAAGCTATAGATCTAGGGGGTGAAAGGCAATAAAGTAGGCGTAAGGAATAGATGTACTTTGCTTAGTAGGATTGAAATTAAGATATATAGCAACTGCAATGAAGCAACAGCAAATCTTGAAATACAACTGACCACTCAATTTACTCCCAGGTGGGAATTTGTGATCCGGGAATTAAGAGCTGAACGATAAATCAAAGTGGATATACAGTGATTGCCATGCAAAGGGAAAATGTGCCAAAATGTTGATTGCCCCATATCGATTTCTAAGTGATCTCCTCGGCGGGTTTTTGCTAGTTTCGGTGTTGCTTGGCTCTGAATCTTTACCGGCAGTTGAGGGAAACCATACCGGAGGTTTAGTTAGGTTGGTTATCCGGTAATACTTCCTGGAATCCAACTTAGCCCCATACAAGTCTTGCTTTAATGTCCTTCGGCTTTATATCAAACAAAAATAGAATTCCAACTTCAGTATTATGTTGGCGAGAAGTTAGAAGTGCTACCACTCCCTTCCTCCATTACTACCTAGCTAACCGCACGTTTATTTACTCATTGACATTGTGGCCACCTGGTTAGGTAACGCTCGTTATTTTCGAGATCATACGACAAGAAGAGTCTTTCGTTGCTGAAAGAGAAGAATGCGTTGCCAGTAAAACTGAATTACGCGAAACAGCAAACAACGCGTTTATCTAACACTGCGTCTGAAACTAACGGAAGATGAGGTTCTGTTAGTTAGTTAGGGACATTACAAAATCATAAATGTACATATAAAAAGACTGACAATAGAATAAAACGATCGAAAAAATCCGAACATTTTTGACCAAAAAGTCGTCACAATGCAAAACGCATGCATGGATAGTTAACGAAGATACGAAGGGTTTAAATGTATTATGTATTTCCGATCATACGTATCCATAGTATTGTACAGGTTATATATTACTGTTGTCTTTAACGTCGATTGCACGCTGCTTGAATTGTCTGACTAAATAAAGCTATATATGGCTGCAACGGTAAAAGGACAGATGCAAATATACATGCATATATATAAAACCCAAGTAACATCATTTCGCGACCAGCTTGACCTGCAGCTCAGTTGGTAGAGCGTCGGACTAGTAAACCGAAGGTCGTGGGTTCGAACCCTGCCGGACCAAGTAGAGTTTTCTCTACTTGTCCGGTATGGTTCATCACTTGGAGTAGCAACTACATCATTATTCTTCACCCGAGTTCATTCTCCTACTCTGGCCATGTTGTGATACTGTTATCGAGAAACACAAAACTCGTAAACGACCCGTGAAACCAAATGACCAAATCTTCTACTCTAGCCATTTAAAATCAGATTGAATTTAAATGTCCCGATATCGAAAAAACTAGTATATGTTTCGAAATATCAAGAGCCGAAGTAACATCAATTTCGCGACCAGCTCCCAACTTGACATGTAGCTCAATTGGTAGACTAGTAAACCGAAGGTCACGGGCTCGAATCCCTGCTGGGCCAAGTAGAATTTTCTCTACTTGTCCGGTATGGTTTGTCACTCGGAGTAACATCTAACATTATTATATACATATGTATATTCCCTCCAAAGGATGTTTTGTCAGGCTTAATGCTTAAGTATTGCTCAGTTTAACTTATAAATGTCTGAACTAGTCGCTGATGCAGGTTTTGGCCTTCATTGTCCAAAGCTGTAAGGTCTACACTTTTATTGCTTAATATCTGAAAAAGGTTGCTCATGATTGTTCTTTCAATAAGTACCTAAAAGAAAGCCGTGGTGCTTTAAGACTGTTAGGCCAAGAAATCATGATCTTAGGCAAAGGTTTACGACCAACGTGCAAAAGCGACATGCCACAATGTATATTAACTGGCAATGTATGAATAATGTTAGTCGTTCGAGTTTGTAGTGAAAAAAACCCTCGAGTGAAATCATTCTCTTCAAAATCACGGAGGTCAGCCATGTCCAGAAAAGGAATTATCCTTTGTTGATTCCTGAAGGAAAGTCGCATCATTTATTATTTGTTATTTAGATACCATCGAAAGGGCAATGATTTTAAACCCTCGTTGTTCACCAGTGGTTCCTCTTCATCGGCGTGTAGCGTGTCGGTGTCGGAGTTTAGTAGAAGATTTTTGTGTTCGTACACTTCCGGTGTAATTTTCGTTCTTCTTTCAAAACTTATAAATTGTTTGGTTTGACTTTCAACAAATGAGGTGTGATGTTTTTCTGTGTGAACCTTTTTTGTTGTTATTTCCCGTTTCACCTTTCCACAATTGTCTCGGCCACTGTCACCTTCCGTCTCTCTCCCTCTGTCTGTGTCTTTAAAACATACACACACGCGCTCGCATATAAACATACCCTCGCGTCTTACGCTGTGGTTAAGTGCTGCCTTGGTGATACACCCTGATATATGAAAAAGCTTAAGGGATATGAACTCCTGACATTTTAAAACGAGTCAGAGACATGTCTACCAAACTTCCCTTTTCTATCTCTTTTCCGTTATCTCACTCTTACATTCTCTGCCAGGTCTTTCGCTTTCATTACTTTTTCTCTCGAGTATGACTTTTGTATTCGCTTTCAGTTTT
>JBAHVQ010000389.1:44564-58863 GCA_036872915.1 Nanipora kamurai | reverse complement strand
TCTTACATTCTCTGCCAGGTCTTTCGCTTTCATTACTTTTTCTCTCGAGTATGACTTTTGTATTCGCTTTCAGTTTTGCTGTAACGTTTACTTTCACTTTTGTTTTCCTCTCCGTTTGCTTCTTTTTCAGTTTCTCTTGGGTACTTACATTAATACCGGTCGTCTTTTACCTTACCTTGCACACAGACGCTCACGCTTTTTCCATATGCTTCTCGCACATCTCCATTACGTTACCTCGTATCTCACTTTCTAGATCTCTCTCTTTCTCTCGCTCACTTCCTCTCGCTTGCTGTCTTTGTGTTTCGCATTTCGCTCTTTCACTTTCACGCACTTGCAGTTGCACGCTCATAAAGACACAGACACAAAGGCGTTCTTTCTTTTTCTCCAACCGCACCAGTTTCTCTATACCGCACTCTTTCTCTTTTCTCTCACTTTCTCTCTCGTCCTCTCTCCGTTACACTCTCTCATCCACTCTAATCACAACATCGAAGGATAACGTTGATTTACCTCCATCAAGTACACGCACACGCTCTCGCTCTCTCTCTCTCTCTCTCTCTCTCTCTCTCTCTCTCTCTCTCTTTTGCTTTTCTTTCTCAATCTCTGATAGTTAAAACTTGAATAGCGACGCCTTTTCGACGTCGGCACCATAGCGGGCCTGCACAGTAGCGTGCATTGTAAATTAAACGCTGTCGGCTTTATCAATAACATAAAACCATCCAAGCCCAAAATACTTCTTGACAAACGGAAAGCATTGTTCCGATGAAAGGTGTAAAATGCAACCTATTACTTTCGTGACGAGCAGCATTCTGCGAGAGTAAGTATTGTCTAAGCCGAGTTAGGACCTCTCAGCATCAAAGCTTTAGCATTACCGTAGGCTTTTCCTAACCGTTTGCTTATTTATTCTAAGCGATGTCGTGTTGTTACTGTTAAACATTGTTGGTGGGATGCCTAAACATTGTCTGGGATGGTCTGCGTACTGGTGATCCTTCGCCGTAAATAATACTCCATCGCGTAGACACAACAAGAAGTCCTCGCGGCTGAACGTGTAAAAAAATATTTCCGTTAGGAGAGCACGCATTTTGACCCAAGAGGGAAACGAAACAGGGGTAAAAAGTCCGCAGTTTTTGCCCATGCTGACGCTATTTTAAACTCGAGATAAATTAGATAACATTTGTGTAATTACTAGTGATAGCAGATTATCACTGAGCCTAGCTGCATGAGGTCTGCCTTGCGGAAGCCATAGCACCTGTTCAAAATCCCCTAAAGTCTTTTGCGTCACGGAATATCTTTGATCCGCCGACAAATATAGTACTCGGGGAACAGTAGCCGTATGGGGGTAGTCACTGATTGTATAGTGAAGCAAAGTCATATTTGTTGGTTACCGCAAAACAGCAGATGGGTGATTGTTTACGATGCAAATCTTGCGTAAAAGCCCAAACTAGACTCGAGTGGAATTGAAATACCCAGAAGAAGATTGTTTGTCAAGATTATTGACCTTCCGTGGGCGGGAGAATAACTTCGTTTCCGTTGGGTCAGTATTCAATTATAAATTGTCAACCAGATGTAGTTACCATCTAGAATGCTGGTCATGCATTGAACTTTGGCTGTGTATTTGCGGAAAGGTAGATTACATAAAAGCTAGCGGTCAAGACCAATTCTAACTTACACTTGGATTTTTTTACTCCCTACTTCGGTTCACAGAAACCTCTGTGTTTGTATTTTATTGGTTAATTCAGCGTTAACGTGCTTGCCGGCTAACAGCAGCAGAACGAAATTGATTATTCGTGTAAAACGAAGCAGCTAACATTGAACAAAGAATTGAAGAATGGACGGGCCGTTTTCGGTGCAAATACAAAATGTTTGCCGTGACCTTGCTCACGAAGGACAAAGTTAACGTTAATTAAAAACTTAGTAAATTAGCCTTACAAAAGCTGTTGTTCTCAACAGCTTTCCTGCAGCTTCTCTTATGTAGTTCTTGTGAAAGCGAAAGGAAGCATCTTATTTACATATCGATTATAACATCTTTAAAGACTTGGGTTATTTTCGTTTCCGAAATCCCTATTACGCAAACAGAAAGCGGTTTTAGATTGGAAATGCTCTTAATCCCCTAACCAAAGCAGTTTGAAAGCTTACTTTTCCTAGACATTATTTTTCGGGCTTTTCTATACCACCTTTGGAATTATTCCGTTTCAAACGTATTGCATTTTTTCCTGTTTTGTTTAGATGTCTTGTAGCAAGGTTTTGCGGCCTTTTTCAATCACAATGTGGCATATTTTTCAATTTTACTATGCTTACATTCATGAAATAGTTTTTATTACAGACAAACGTTTTACGCGAAGACGTAGGTCTCCGGACTTCTCAATTTCACGGAAGACACTTCTCGGCTTTCCAACTCAGACAATTGACAAATTTAATTAAATTTTCTGCGAAGTTTACACAACTTGGTTGATGTCAAACGAGGAAAATTGCCATCTCATTGTGACTGCGCTTCACACATTTCAGCTTTCATTCGAGACTCCAAAATGGTTTGTTTTTAGAGCTATTTCCTGTTGACTTTAGAATTAAACGAAATAGCCGAACACTTGATCCCACTATCATCCACAAACTCCGACCCCCCTTTGCCTCATTACCACAAACGCATTCATTTATTTAAACACTAAAAAAGTCGGTCTGCATAAACTTCCGAAGCCATACAAAGACGCCTCTTTCGGAATTTAGTGCTTTAAACCAACAATAATATTTGGAATAGATTTGAATCTGTAGAACTACAATGCTGATGTAAGATGATACGCTTTACTTCCGTCCGTAAGTCGGGTAGCCTTATAAATGCCAGCGCAAAACCTGTCGTCTCTTAAGTATTTCCTTAGTACACTCTACTTGATTCTCTCAGATAGACTTTGTTTGCTGTACCATATATCCATTTTCTCATAGTTTCCTGGTAAGTTGGAATCGCAAATACGTTGGAGTTATTTTGATTTTTAAATCAAAATAGTTTATGAAAAGAGATGCAGTTAAATGGTCTAATTCTTGTTATTATTGTCCCCCGAGGAATAACTGTATTTGGTACGATCTAGCGTTTCAGCGCCTAACCAAGGGAGCGATGGCTTCGCAAACAAGAAACTGGACGGAGTTTACTTCGTTTAACTTTCTTGTGCTAATAATTAGCTATTCTTCAGGGTTATCAAAATATTTCGTTCCAATGTCGAGAGCTGTTTAATGTAATGTCTTAGCATAAATTAACATTAATAAAAAGGATCAGGCAATCTGAACTTAACTGGTTTTGCTGGGGGTAACGTTGTCATGCCAACCACTTAAAAACGGGCTGCTGATTGGTCGAGTGGATCTCTAATGTGTTGTTTGAAGTTAAATCTCGAGTGAAAAGTTCTTTCCTAAGCACGCCCGACCCTTTCATTAGCTGCTCTCTTCCTCGTTAGCGTTGTTAGTCAGCTGCTCTCTTGTTTACGAGAGAGAACCGACTACATCAGCTTTAGAGTCTTCTTCCCGGAAGACTTTCCGAGGTACGTTAAGAGAGGAATAAATCAATAGACTTCGAATTCGTAGCCGGTTGTCTGTTTTGGGTATTATGAAGGCCTACGTCGATTCATTCATTTTACGCTGAGGGGATTTAAATGTAATGATAGATGATTATTTGTCGGATCATTAACTGTGGGTCTTTTTTGTTGAAGGAAACTCGAATACCTTGAGTTTATAAAGACGCAGCATCGATACCGAAGAATCTCGGGTCCTATCTTCAACGTATTTTGAAAGGTATGCGTTCTAGAGCTCGAACAAAATTTAAATTTATAATGTCACCCCGATATATTGACCGTCGGTAGCAATGGTGTATTAATTCTGTCAGTTGAGCTTCTATACTTCTTTGCTTTCTATAGCCTGAGAAGCAAATAATGGCTACGCAAGTAGAGTATGGCTCGGAGGTTTTGTACTGTTTCACCTCGAATGAATTGGAAGGAGACGACGATGAAGTTTACCAAGCGAGTGGCGGTCCAGGATCAACTAAAGACATTTGGAAGAAGTTTGAGTTAATCCCGACACCGCCACTGTCTCCGTCAAGGCAGTCTTCGTCTAGCGGAGCTTCATCACCAACATGTTTGACTTCTTCAGCAGCTGACACTTTACAAAGCGTCTCTGATATTTTAGACATCGATAATTCACGCACGACCCCTTTGTTCAGCGATAACAGCTGTCTAAACTTGAAATCAAAGCTTATTCAGGACTGTATGTGGGGCTGCCACTCATGGGAGAAAGCGCAACGAGTTCGATTCATCGAAAGTATTTATGATACACCGTGTTCAACGCCCCCTCCTCTAGACTATGTGAGTGCTGACTGTGTGGACCCGAGTTCGGTCTTTCCTTATCCCATCAACAATCAAGAATTCGGCAGTGAGTCATCAGGTAAGTTTTGTTTAATTTCACCGTTATTTGTCCCCGGTCGATATAGGTTTGTGTGAGTGTCGTGGGTTGAAGATGAAGTACAATACTAGTAAACGAACCACTTCTGATATTTTGACTACGTTGTTTGTTGCAGAGGAGGACGATGAAATTGATGTTGTCACCATTGAAAAACCAGTTAAACGGAAGGCTTCGTCGGCACCGGAATGCAACGACGACAACAACATCCCGAAGACGAATCTTGAACCACCCCTGAAGAAGCCGAAACCCGTCAACAAGAGACTTCGCGCTGTTAAAGAAACACAGGAATTGGTCCGAGAAGTGTCTAGCCGGCTAGGCAAAGAGAAGGTCGACGATCCTGAATGCAAGAGAACGGTACACAACGTGCTGGAACGAAAGCGAAGGAACGACCTGAAATACAGTTTTCAAGTTTTGAGAGATAGCGTACCAGAACTAAAAGGTTCTGAGCGCGCGCCGAAAGTGGCGATCTTAAAAAAAGCAACGGACTGCATTATCAAATTGAAAAGTGAAGAGGAAACCCTACTCAAACAAAAGGACATTTTGGAGAAGAAGCATCAATCATTACTTCGTAAGTTAAAGTCGCTTCAAGGCTCATGAGAACTTAAATCGTCCGTACATAGTTCGTTTTTGCAGATAAGTCCTTTCCGCGTCCTGCTCTTGTTTAAGTTTCAAACACGGGGCATGTGTGGCGATTGAGACTATTGTTATCTGTAAACTGGCTTTCGTCGAAGCCGTGATAAAGTGACACTTCCGTTTCTTCGCCGAAGTCCAGAAAACGAAATCTTTCGCTTTTATTTATGTAAGGTTGACAACGCATTCACTAACTAACCTATTCTCGTCACATCAACGACAGCCGAAGCAGGAAAAAACTTCCTTTCGGTGAAGATTCCTTTCGATTTGACGACAATTTCATTCATCGAAATCGATTTATTAGCATAATAATTTTAAAAAGCGCGGGAAAAGGGAGCATATATTAGCATATTTTTTCACACCATGGCATCCTTGCCTCGCAATTTGTCTGCTTTTGTGTAAACACTGAAGATATTTGTAGTAATATTTTTGTATAACTAACGAAGTAATTTTATAAGCCCAGCTCAGGCGTGATTTAAGTAACACTATTAATAAACGTATTTTTACAATGTAAAACGGTGAACCTGGCCGATATGTTAAATAATTGCGGCCGCGAAAGAATCTTTTGATTTGGAATTGAAGCCGAAACTTGTATCAAGCAATTGTAACTTAAATTTAACGCAAACAATTGCAGTTTTGTACTGGAGAAGGAAAAAGGGGCATATTGGACCTAGACGTGTTGAGTGTTACGAGACAGCTAAGCGTGTTCAGGACAAAAGTTGTAAATAACTGTTAAAATATACTAAGCTATTTCGTTGAAGTTGCGAGTGAGAAACCACACTTAAATACAGTAAGTTATTCCCATTGAGAATGGTGTTGTTGATGCGTTGTTGTCGATGTTGTTGTTCTGTTCTGCACATTTTAAAAGCTAGGCCGGTAGCGACGGAAGTCATTCAATACTCAATGCTGCTTATATACTCTCGTATTTCAAGTGAGTTTACCTACTGTTTTAAACTTTGACCTCTGTCATTAATATCAGATTCCAGGCATACCAAAGAGGTCGAAGACTCTTTCCCTTCGATAATAAGTGTGAGGGCTCAGTTAAACAGTAAATTGCTCGGGTCGACCTTGATAACGCGTTCGAAACGGTTGCGTTTTTTGCCCTGTCAGTAAATCCCAATCTAAAGAATATTTTCTGAATCCGGAATATGGTGGGCGTTTAGAATGGTGTAAGTTCCTGTTATTTCGTACGCTAACCAATCGCAACAAGCGTGACTGCATCACTGTTAACCATCGCACAAGGTCTGAATGAAACTTCTCATTGCCCATTTACGCTATTTTCCTATTGACAACAAGGGTTCATTATATTAATCCAGCTGGCTTTGAAAAGCCTTTGTTGTCAAGTTACTTGTGATGCAGATGAAGGTTGATTTTCGACTATTAAAAAAGTATGCGAAATGTATTCGTGTTTCATTATTAACGATGGCTTAGTCAACAAAGGCAAATACCCCGGTAGGCACCTCGTTGTTTAACCGTCAAGTCGCACAGGTGAAATGTCTTTGCCACAAAAGCCAGTGTGTCGACGCGAGTCGTGAATTGACGTTTGGCTATGGCCATGAGTTAATCATGAAAAAAAAATTGAAAAAATGCAACGAAGCCGAACAAGTTTCTAAATTCAGTTTGTTACTTATGACGCATCTTCATACTTGTTTAGGGAACTGTTGGTATTTCAAGTGACCTGCATCCGCTTCTTCGTACATCATTCGTAAATAAAGAATATTGTCTTCGTTTGATATCCTCAAACATAACATGGGGACATTCTATTCACCCCTCGGAGGATTTGCTAAATGACTAATTTACGGGGTGTAATTATTTAATGAGACAAGCTTACATTAGCTTTCTGGGCTCAAAAGAAATTCAAGGCACTCGAGATATTTAAAAGGAATCTTTGTCGGTCTCCTACAGGCTTCCAACGATATCCTTACCAATATACTTTCATTATTTTCATCATCGTTATATAACTGGCTCTTGCTTCGTTTGAGGCAGTGCTCAAAAAATGCAGTCTTGTAATTTTAACATATCTTTTGTGATCTGGACTGGGGCTTCGACAGCAACTCTGAGCATTCGAGAACTTCTCTCTGAGTTACGCAAACAGAAGCTTACGTACCAAAATGAGCTATAATTTAATTTTCACAGTAATTTCTTTGGTTGCGGAATGTCCTGACCGCGGAAACATTTTGTTTTCAAACCATCGCCTGATGAATTATCCATACTAAGTAAAGAAATACTGATTCTGACAAAATGTATTTGGTGTCATAAAAGTTGTTTTAACGAAAACGGGTGTAATTCTTGGGAAATTCAAAAAAGGATTCACCAAATTTTCTCTCTTGGTAAGGTGATTAGCTATATCAAAATACTGCATATGTGGAATCTATTAATGAAGACATACAGCGGAGTCCATCTACTCAAAAGTGTGATAGATCCCCAGAAAATGGTTTGTTTTTGTTTGTTTTTTACTGCCTTCGCAACTTTTCATTTCGAAGTCAACAACGGCTTACAGCAGCTTGACGCGAAGTAACATTGTTGCCATAATTAACTGACTTCTTCAAAGAGTTCCTTGCTACAAATGTTGCGAACACATGTTGTTGACCGGCTAGAACAACTAGCTGACGTTGTAATGAAAGGAGGTTTCGTTTTTACACTTATAGAACACTCTTCTAAGCAACTTCGGTTGGTCAACTTTTAAAACTGCAGAACAACCTGGTTTTTAAATGACTTAAGTAGAGGAATGAACTCGGGTGAAGAACAATGACGTTGGTTGCTACTCCGAGTGACGAACCAACTGGACAAGTAGAGAAAATTCTACTTGGCCCGGCAGGGATTGATAAAAATTGGTGGTTTGTTAAAATTTAAACAGCTGAAAGCGCTCTTCGATCTAAATGTACCAAAGCAGCCGTGAAACAGTGGAAAGGTTCTTGATGAGGTGTTGTTTAGAAATAAAACATCATTGAAAGTACTCTTGGACCACAAATAATTTCTTTAGCATCAAATGAAAAAAATTCTTCCGTAGGAACAATTTGCTTTAGACGTAGCGGTATTTGACTGATGTAACACAGTGGCAAGTGTTAATGCAATCGTCAACCGAGATTCAAACAACCAAATCCGCACATGGAAAGTCATCTTGAAGTCGGCTTCAAAAGACTGACAACGATGCTACATGTTTGAAATTTGTCAGAAATTTGTTAGCATATAATAGAGATGTGTTTTTGAAAATGTTCCTTAGCGATGTCACACCGAAAAATTTCCGATTTCTTGAGGGAAATCAAACCCGTAACCTTACTGTGGGTGAGAAGTTGGGTGATTTATCGTTTGAAATCGACCTTTTCATAAATAACTCCAGTATCCAACGCCTCGACATCATTCTTTTGAATTCCGTTCAGTTTTTACTCATTGTCGTGAGCTTTTGTCTATTTTCAACGTAATTCAAAAGAATGAAATCGAGGCGTTCGATGCTAGATTTAGTTATGAAAAGGTCTATCGCATTTCAAAAGCTATCAACCTGATAATGAGAGATTAGAGAGAGATGTAACAGAAGATTGCACAATATTTGATGCGTATTGGTCATTAAATCTGGAAACAACTCGAAGCCTGGTTTTGTTGCCTTGACCATTAGAATAAAAATAGAATATACAAGACATTTAAACACACTAGCCAAAACTCAAGTGCGGAAGTCATTTACCTTAACCATGCCTCGACGAACGTGAATTTAACGTTGTCTTGTTTGATCAGCGATTGGTAACATATCCACGTCATCCAAGGCGAAGGAAAGATAAAAACAAATTAATAGTCAACTAAATTTTATAACCTTAAACATTTTTTTTCTGAAGAAGATCGGTGGAGCCGAAGGCAAGGCATCAACCTCGAGAAGAAAGTTTCCTTGTTCTGTGGCCATACTGAAACGTGTGCCATTGATTTACTTAATAATAAGATACCCTCAGAAGTGAGGTTTCCTTTTCCGCTCAAATATTGACTACTAACAAATATTGATTGTGTATTAATTAACTGGCTCTAATTGAAGCCCTGGGGCTGGCTCACTCAAATAACTCTTGAATTAATTCCTTGGTCCTTACTGTCATCGAGCAATCGACATAAACACCTTCGTTCACCTTATTAGAGACCTTAACCAAGCAAGAACGGTGGTGATTTGGCTGTAGATACTTTAAAATTAAATAAAAACCATGGATAACTCATATCGTTTGGTTTGTTAATGTATGTATTTCGACCGCCAGAGAGCTTCAACGGCTCTGAAATGAATCTGTTGTCCAAGAGGGATGTTCAAATCGCCAAACAGCTTAATCCGTTCCATGACTTGAGGTCGTGCAAAACACGTGAAAATGGTTAGTGACGTTTCATGCAGAACGAGAACGGTGCCGAAATTACTCATGGGACTAAAAATTATTCATTCCCTTTGTCTTCATGAAAATTCTATTGTATGAAGGACGTTCTCTTCAACGGTCCTCGTTGTGTTTGCTTAGATCCCTACTTACCAAGGATTGGTTGGTCAGCGGCAAGCACTAAACTCTACAGAAACTGGAAGGCTGACTCCAGTCAATGAGCTAATCAAAAAGTAAAGCCAAAAATGGCCGACATGGAGGCCTCCTCAATGAACTCTGTAATAGACTGGAAGGCTGACTCCAGTCAATGAGCTAATCAAAAAGTGAAGCCAAAAATGGCCAACATGGAGGCCTATTCGTCGTTAGAGTTTAGCCGTCTCAGAACAATTTACACGGGGGTCCAGGGGCTTCTGAACACCATAGTGGTTTTAATTTCGACCCCGGGAGAAAAAACTCCCCTCTGTAGTCGCGTCATAGGTGGGAACCTTCCCCCTGAAATCATAAGTATTTGGTGTCCAGGGGGTGGTTCTAAGATTTGGGATCTAATTGTGACCGAGTGAGAGACTGAGGGAAACAACTTCCCAGTGAGCCCTATATATGGAGAGAGAACTCTAGTCTATCGGCCAGGAAAAAAGTGAAGCCAAATATCGCCGACATGGAGGCCAATTTTGTACGTCAGTTTTAGGCCTTTGCGCGGTCTTGCACGTCAGTTCCAGTCCTTTACACGACTTTTACTGTTTGGTTTGGCTTACAGTTTTCTCAAGTAATTTTTCCAGACCCTTTTGCGAGATTTGTTGTTAGTTTTGCCATTCATTTTCATGAAAATTACACTCAATAACTCGCTCTGATATTTTTTAAAAAATATTTCAAATTGAAATATTTTTGCGTTTTCAAGTAATTTTTTGCCTGTGTTTCAACTAGAGGTAATTTGTACGTCAGTTTCAGTCCCCTGACGCGCAAAACCGCGTAGGGGACTGAAACTGACGTACAAAAATCACCTCCTTGTCCGCCATGTTTGGCTTCACCCGAGGGTGCGTATTACCAACAGAAATTAACATACAGCATTTGGTAATGGGTCTGCATAAGTGTGTATTTATTGATGCAGAACTTATATACGAAAAGATTAAACGGATTTCACCATTTCCATACGTGACACGCACGTAGAAAAACGCATCAGTGAAAATCGTCCTTAAAGACTAGAGCAACGTTTTGCGGAATGGGTGACCATGGATGATCATGCCTACGATTGAATCGTAGATGAGAGTTGACTTCCCAGCACCTAGATACTTGAAAAATACTATAAAGTTTGGTGAGCTGAACCACACTCCCTAACGGTTTTAAACGGCCGTTGTGCTGGTAGAAATAATCGCGCCGAGTATCAATAGGGCGTGGAAACCAAGGAGGGGTAGAGCTGCACTCTCCCTGTTCTACGGATGTGTGACATTATTATGACTGCACACTCAAGACATAGTGCTCTTCGAAGTCAAAGAACCAACCCCAGTTGTTATTAGATAATCAAAAGGGTTGGAAAACTACCGAAACTGACGTTTCGAGAGAAGACCCCTCGTCGGAGTGAAATGTGAAAGACGTTCACTCGAAACGTCAGTTTCTCACCAATTAAGCTCCGGCAGTTTCCCAACTCTTTTCGTTATCTATAGGTTGTTTAACACTGCCGATGCAGCACTGTACGTTTATACCAGTTGTTCATTCAGAGATGTCATTCAACAATCGGCGGACACAGAATTGCCGCGACACAAAAATGTTCTCCCCTGTTTCTAACATCCTGAATTCGCCGATAACTACGTCGCTCAAGCCTAATCACGTGGCAAATTCCAGTTTGTCGATACAAGTTTCTCCGCAGTAAAATATCTTGTTGGGTGTCGAAAAGATGTTTGTCGCTAAGGTTTTGTCCTCTCGGTATTCCAAGTGACTTTTGCCTGCCGCAAGTTCTAAAATTTGAACAATATTAACGCTCAAGAGAACCGTGTTTTCAATCGCATTTATTTAAACAACTAATGCGTCCGTCTAAATTAGATAAAAAAGTCCTTCAAAATTAGTCGAAACTTTGATTTCCTTTACAGATTATGCCTTAAAATAGTCGCAAATTCCCTCAGCGGGAAATTTCCTGTTTGACCATATATTTACACGTATTAAATGGCAAAATTTTTAATCCCACAGTCTGTCGTTGTCACGCACACAGAAAATACAGATATATACTTCGACTGAAGCTTCTAAATCGAGCTGAACCTCTGACTTAAGTCTAATTTCCACTAGGCGGAATATGCCTCGCGTATCAACTTTTCTCGTTTCTCATTGGTTCTTCTTGGGAATTCTTGGATTCCCGAAATCCAATCAAACAAAGGAGAAAAGTAGTCCATGTGGAAAATTCCGCCAAGTAGAATTTACGGTTAATCAGACTACTGCATAGAAACAAGTCTGAGGTTCTTACGGATTATGTTAAAACATCCGTTCGGACGTTTTTTACTCATCCAGAAAGAAAAAGATAATCCGAAATATAAAAACAAATTCCGTGTTCTACTCAGCTGGTGGTGTTTTGGACGAAAAAGACAGGAACTAATGGAGCAAAGGGGGAAGTTAAAAAGATATTTGAAAGAGAAGTTGAAGGTTGAAGCTGACGACTTTATTTGGTTGTGTGCAAATAACTACCGGATAAGTGGTGAAGTGCTTTCGGTCGAAACAGTTTCTGTACTTCACGGAAAGCTTCCGCAAATTTGGCAACCTTCCTGTCTTCATTTTTTCTTTACCCTCTCCCAACAGAATCAAATCTTTACTATTTTCCTCTGGATAAAATCAGAAAATTTTGCTCTGTCTAATGCCAGACAATTTTATTCTGGCTAACGTCAAACGATTTTTAGTCTATCTAACGCCAGACAATTTTACTCTTGCTAAAGCCAGACGAGTCTGCTCGTCAAGGGAAGAAGTCCTGTCGGGAATGGATTAAGAGTGCGACCAGTCGCAGACTTATAAAAGGAGACTTGTTAAGCTAACGCCTTTAATTAAGTACAGCAGAGCTTTAAAAATGTTTAAAAGGCGATTTATTTATAAACGCGTTAAAAAATAAAACTCTTACTGTCGATACAAATTAGTTTGATAATAAACCAACATAAAAGTATAAAAGTTTGCTTAATCCAACAACACGTACAATACCGTTTCATCCTTTTGTAAATGCGTTTCAGCCTTTGTAAGTGCGTTTAAAACTTGTGAAGGCAGAAGATGAGATATATTTGAGAACATCTGTGAATAGAGATAACGAGTTATAAATATAACCGCAGTGAAGACGAGTATTCCTCTACCGCAAGCTTTTATTATTTGTCGTATATGAATGTAAATGATAAGGTCCAAAGTACAATGAACTAATTCACAACGAGAACTATGCCAATAAGACAATCAGATAAGGTGATATGGATCTTGATTACAACAATCGATTCTTTGATCCGGAGATCACCACCACCAAACCATGGTTTCCCATGGCTGAGGAAAACTGGTAACGAGTGTGAACTTGTGACGGTGTACGTCACACGTGCCCACTCGTTACCAGTTTTTTGCTCCCGGCCATGATTTGAAAACCCTCAAAATCGCCAGCTTTGACAGCAAAAAACCTCATGAAGACGAAGTTTTTGAAGGAAAAGATATACCGCAATTTTGCTCAGAACAACTCAGAGAATACGAATATGTAAAATCCCCACAGGTGGGATAGGTACTTTAATTAGGTTTAGCAAAACCTAGATAAATTAGTTAGTCAGTGCATGCCAACGGGATATTAACCTTAGATCTGTGAAAAATATGGCACATTTCTGTATTAAGAGTACCCCCGAAATTAAGAACATTATCATTGGAATCTTCTACAATACTTGACTTTGCAGGAACGATTAACTTTATAAGGGAAGACGTGGCAAAGTTTTAATCCTGCGATAGTTCCGATTTTTTTTCGTAATCATAGCAAAAATTGGGCGATATATAATAGTTACCAGCCGATTTACAAAATCAAGGATGTGTCTCGAAAGCAATACTGTAATTTTATCAACAGATTTGAAATATTCTTGGGGAAGTTATTTGACTTCTAAAAGTTTTTTCCAGGTGGTGCTGTCTGAATCCGCAGACGCCTCAAGTTCCCTAACTAATCGCACTTTAGCCGGAAATATTTGCCTGGAGCAACGATTTAACCCTTAGTTGTTAGATCCCTCGTGAGTAAAGTAGACTTTTGTGGCAAAATTCTGAAGATAATTTTCGTGAATTTTTCCAGCTGGTATGACAAAGTTAAGTGTTGATGGCCGTCTGAATAATAAAAACCAAATCCAAAAAGGGCGTGACCGAGATAAACTCGGCCCTTGCAGACAGATCGATTTAAGCCTTGATTACATGGAAACTTTCTAGCCCGAGTTCATAAACAATAACTTAAAAACTGACGTTGCGATTTCATGGCGAAAATTCCATGACTGGTTGGTGCTACCCTTGCTAAAAAGTCCCATGTAATCGCATGACAAAATTTTAGCCCCGGCTGAAACTTATCTTGTAATCAGGAATAGTTTCAGTCCGATCAACCAGGCTGAAATTCTCCATGAAATGAGCTCCTTAATCAAATTCAGCATCTGAATTTTAATTCATATCTCTCCTCCAATGCAGAACTATTTATTAATTGCCAAACTGTTACCCGTTGTTTTAACATTATGTACGATTTTACAGTGAAATAAATGAGTTATTTGTCGCATTACGTTTTTCAAATAAAGGTACCTCCCTATTTCTCTGTCTGTTCGCCTGTCTGTTTCTCTCTCCCCCTCTCTCTCTCTCTCTCTTTTGCTTTTCTTTCTCAACCTCTGATGGTTAAAACTTGAATAGCGACGCCTTTTCGACGTCGACACCATATCGGGCCTGCACAGTAACGT
>JBAHVQ010000389.1:13885-37754 GCA_036872915.1 Nanipora kamurai | reverse complement strand
TTAACGAGCAACTTAGTTTAGTAATTTTTTGATGATTTAAAAGAGAAATATGATAAGTCTAGTGAGATGAAATTAGTACGATAACTAATTTTTGCGATTCGATAAAAAAAAATCCCTAAATTTTCTGAAATAAGTTGCGCAAATAATAGTTGCATTAACCTTTTCCTGGCCGAAGAGTTTCCCCTTAACGCGTAAAATTGTCTGCCGTTAGCCAGAGTAAGATACTGAATGATTAGATAAAACGGTAATAAATCGTGCGTTAATGAGTAGAATTCTTTTTAATACATCAGCTACTCTTTTCTCTTGGCAATAATTCAGTCATTGTCTCATGATTTAGCAGTGTTGATATTTGGGGGTTACTAAGAGATTTTGAGTACCGCGGTACATCAGACAAAACCGAGGTGATGAGGAACTAATATTACTTGATAATGTTCGTAATGTTGGTTGATAATATTAATAATTTAAAAAATTTACATACAGGTAAGTTTACAAAAATTATGATATAAAGCCAAAGGTTTTCGTCCATGTAGACAGCAGGCATTTTTTAAAATATTCTTACTAACCGTAATGTTGTCTATATTAACGAAAACATCTGCTTTTATATTAATTTTGTTTTTATAAACTTTGCTGTGTATGACTTTTTAGCAAACAAATAAAGCGATATCTACAAGAATGAAGAATTTTAGTATTGTTAGTAATAATGTCATTCAATGTTAGTAATAGTGTAAATTTATTACGTTGGACGACTACAGGACGTTCGTCAAGGTCGTTATCTCAGAAAAACCATTTCTGAGCCCTAGACGGTAAAAATACAACGGTATGATAATAATGATTGAAATACTTAATGCTGAACAGAAACTTGGCTCATGTGGGAGTATGGTAAATATCAGACAGCTAGTGGACGTTCGTCAAGGTCGTTATCTCAGAAAAACGATTTCTGAGCCCTAGACGGGAATCAAACCCGTAACCAAATTTTGTGTTTAGCATTTAGTATTTAGTAAGTTAGTTTATCATCACCTCGATTTTTTTGCGATGTGCCGCAGTTCTTAAAATCACTTAGTAACCCCAATTGTACTTATCAAAATGTCAATTACTTAATATCCTCGGGATAATTTATATTATCGGGTTATATTGATTTATATTATCGGGTTATATTGATTTATATTAATATAACAGTTTACTCTAGATAAACCCAGCATTAAACCGAAGGAACAAACCCAATGCCATTTTAAAACACGAAAATTTAGACATCCATAGACCTTTTCGTAAATAAATAAATCCAACATGCATCTCGTTTGTTCTTGCGAATTCTATTAAAAAAAGGAAAACAGCTCAGAACCATGGGCTAAAGTGAATCGAAATTCCCAAAAAATGTAGTCGAGGCAATGAATGTTGAATTTACTTATAAAAAGATCTCTTCAAACAATTACAAAGACAAACATAGGCGAGTTAGCAACCATCTGTCAGAAACGCTTTCGGGAAATTTCCAGTAGCAAATCGCATAAGTTTAATCGCTTACTTCCATCCAAAATAAATGTATAATTTGAAAACTTTTGAAAACTGAGAGAACCAAGAATACTTTTATCTTTTCTAGTTTAAGTCATTTTATGTAAGTTTGTAGATTCGAAGTATAATTTAGTTCCCTTACCACATACATTTGTAATTCTTAGCTCTTATTCTCTGGGTTTATTATAAATTATTTTGTGTTAGCATGTAAAATCATAATTTACGATCCTGTTTGTAAATAGTTTAATTGGTGGAATTCAGCCTACTGGCTGCTATGCCATTTCTTCCAATAAACTTGAACTTGAATTAAAACGATAAAATATCCAAATCATGAAAAAGGTTCCAGAATAAACCATTTTTCATGACCAAATAGCTAACGTAGTTGCCGAGCTGGAGGTAAGTTGTACTTACTAAATGCTGAATGCTAAGTTGTACTTACTAAATGCTGAATGCTAAGTTGTACTTACTAAATGCTAAATACTAATCTTGTTCATGTGGGAGCTTGATATATATATATATATCGGACGACTAGCGAACGTTGGTCAAGCTTGCTATCTCCGAAAAACGATTACTGAGCCCTGGACGGGAATCGAACCCGCAACCTTTTGATAACCGGTGAAATGCTCTAACCATTGATCTACCAAGACTCAGTTGGTGAGCTAAGGTGCAAGTTCGTCATATGTGCTACCTGAGCCGAAACCACGATATGCTGATAATGATGGAAATGCTAAGCATTTAATGTTTCCGTTATCATATCTTGGCTTCCACTGTGGCAGCACCTACGACGAACCTGCAACTTGACTCACCATCTGAGTCTTGGTAACTCAGTGGTTAGTGCGTTTCATCGGTCATCAGAAGGTTGCGGGTTGAAAGGATTTTTCTAGGGCTCAGAAATCGTTTTTCGGATATACAAGCGTACAAACGTTTGCTGATCGTCCAACTTATACTTAGTAACAATGTGAGTTAATAATACTAGTTTATGATGTCGGTAATAACTTTTTCAGGGGAAGTACAGCCAGTCAAGAATCGCCTGGCAGGTCCTGACGGGATAATGTCAGTCTTGGAAATGGAACGAGAATAATCGACCGCGGAAATGCTAAAGCACTGGAAGGTTTTCATTAGTGCAGTTGAAGGAGTCAGCATGGTCTATTCGATGTCTTCATGGAAGCAACCCACGAAAACATTTTTATGTCATCTGGGCTTTCGTTGATGTAATTAGCCATTGACTTTCTCGATTTTCACCTGTTTGGCTTGTTTTTGGGACTGTCTTTGATGGAAGTATTGTAACTCATGTTTTCAATGCCCATTGGTGGGACAGTTTCAGCTACTGCAGTTTTTGTGGACTTTCTATGCATTTTAAATTTCTGGACATCGGTCGATCGTTTTATCGTGATTTCCTTTGTCGAGGGCTTAAATCAACCTCCAAAGATAGTTTTATCATTTGAAAGAAATTTTCCACTGGAGAATCTTTCTGACCGTGTTAGTCTTCGTAGTATTTATTATATTTCCTAATTTTTCAAAAGTTGTACGAATCGAATTTCAAAAGAGCGTTGAAACTATTGACACCACAGTAATTGCTGGGAAAAATGATTGTTATTTAAATAAAGTACCTTCAGAAAGCATTTTTGAAGGGTTTTAATGAGTTTTTAATTGCGATATCTGCTTTTCGTGTGGAGTAAATGAGAGATAGGGAGCACTTGAACAAAACATTCACGATATATCAGTCGCTACACTTGGAAGTATCGTTGACATTGTTTTGAACGTAACCGAAAAGTTGCCGTTCGTCGCGCAAGGTTTCGTCTCCTCTGTGTGATCTCTTCATTACGTGTCATTGACCTGTTATCCGTCTCTTATATTTTCAATATTTCCACTGTCTTTGTGTTACACTCTGTTTCCTCCTAGTTTGAGGAGACCAGCCCCTCTTTCAAACGCGGACTGCGCTCCCCTTGTGAGAGAGTCTGAGACTCGAGCCAGGAAATTGCATACAGTTGGCGTCATGTGTACCAAGATCTTGGTACCTGATTGGCCAAGTTTAAAACGGAAGCAGCTCGTTCCACGCAGGCCGCGCGATGAAACAACCAAGGTAAAGTTTCCAGCAAGTCGTTGACTTCCCTTCCACTGATGGTATTAGAGCCGCAAATGTGTCAACTAGCTCGATCTTCAATACTAGTTAGACACAGAACGCACTGGTTTTGAATTGGTGGATTTCTATTTTTCTTTCACTCCGCCATCTTGGATTTTCATTGCGTGGCCTGCGAGAACGAGTTGTTTTCGTTTCCAACTTGGCCAAGCAGGTGCAATACCAAGATCTTGGTATATACGACGTCATCTGTGTGAAATTACCTGGTTCGAGTTGCGTTGGAGAGGAGGGCTGATCTCCTCAGGCTAATACGAACCTAGTACGAGGTCAGACCGGGGCGACTTCGTTTCGCTTACTATGTTTTCGTTGGTCGAGGTTTACACGAGACCGGTCTGAAAAAGTGCTAAGATCGGCCTTAAGTGTTTTCCGTGGCGTACATCTGTGAAAACGCACAGGTTGTTGCAAGGTTGTTCCAACAAGCCGTCACGCGATGCGTTCGCACTGGTTGTTCCAAGTTGTTAACAGTTTGTTAAGTTGTCGATAGACTGGTTTGCAAGGTTATCACAGAGCTGTAAGACTAACAGTATTCTGTTCGACTTCAGCGAGAACTTATTTCCAACTTGATGACTTCAACAGACCTGTAACACTCAGCCGCAACGCATCTGGAGCAAGTTGCTAGGAACAAGGTTGGTAGCTACAAAGTTGTTCGAACAACTTTTTTCCGTCTTGTGACCGAACAACTTGATAGCAGCTTTTGGCGCTAACATGCTTGGTAGCGACCTGCCAAAGTAACATTGTTCTTACAATTTGTTCAAAGACTTGCTACGAACGTGTTGCGAATGTACAAATCCTCTTGACTAGCTGTGAGATCTTTACGTGTATGGTCGACCCGAATAACGGGAAAACCATCTTGAAGTTGACGGGCTTTTGTAATTTGTTGGGTTTTCGCTGACCATCAGTAATTGTAATGAGCCATGAAAAACGTATTTCTGACTGCTGTCTTAGTCAAAATTTGTTGCGATCACTTCTTGTTAACAGACTGTAAGATTTTTAGGTGTGTAGTTGTATCTTCCATCTGGTCGAACATGGGACGGTACGAAAGTTTCACCACGTAAACCTAAATGATATTCAGACAGGTCTGTGACTAAGCCGAACGCTGGCCTCACACATACCTACAATGTTGTAGGGGCGCGAGTGGGTAGGACGAACTTGCGAAGCATTTCGTTCTGGTGTCTTGTAAACACTTCGACAATTCCCCACCTGATATTACTCGTAAATTTTCTTTCGAAGATTGCAGTTTGATACTGTTAAAGTCTTAGCAAATCCAGCTGATCAAACCGTCATAGGAAAAGTACTCGGAAAAACTAAGAAGTTTTGGAAACTGACGGATCTCAGGTCTCTATAAACTGACGTTTTGAGCGATAGGCCTTCGTCGGTGTGAAACTAAAATGACATTAAACGTAGGTGGTAGTTTTACAGAGAGAAAAAATATTTGTGACAAAAAGATGACCAATAGGATTGCAAAGTCCAAATCGAAAAATTTCGCCTGGTGGGGAATTAAGGTGGCTCCTTACAGTTTCTATGTTTACACGCTGTAATTGGTACGGTCGCCATTTCTATCTTTAAATAGCGGTAAGTTTGGTACAAAGTGTGTTCAACTGCAGAAATTGCATGATAAACATGAAATATTTGTCGAATTGTGCAATTTTTGATTGTTAAGGTGGTAATAAATAGCATTAAAACATCGGCATATTTTCGCAATTATTACATTTAAGGACACGTTATCTTCGGATTTCTTCGGTGAATTTTTCTGAAAATTGGTATCGGACGGTGCTGTCGTGATAGAATAACGATTCAACAAGATCTCTTTCTACGCATGGGTTCGTAGCCATATTTAGTTACTGGTCTCCTATGAAAAATTACCCTAGGGAACCTTAAGTGCTAGTTTTTCGCGTCATGCGATCAGGCAATGAATGGTAACGTTTGGATTTACATTAAGAATAGTTCTAGCCTGGCTCGATGACTATTCCTGTGTGCTTCAGAAGAACTTGATGTCTTGACTTAACGATGCAACATTAGGTGAACGCTTCTTAATATGGTGTGTGGTCGTCTTGTTTGTTGTCATTTGTTTCATGTTTCAAACATTCCTTGAATAGATGAATGTCTGAGTTTTTGTTGGTTTCGTTTACAAACCATTCGCCTAAAGAGTCACTAGGTCTCTTTGTGTTTGTTTCGTGTCATTTGTAAGCCATACCTTCAGAGAGTGAATTTCTGGGTTTTTCTTTGCTTCATTTATAAACAGTTCGTTTAAGGAATGTCTAGATATTTGTTTGTTTAGTAAAAATTATAAGCCATTTGAAGAATGAATGTCTTGGGCAATACTTGTCTCCTTCATTTATAAGCCTTTCACCCAAAGAAAGAATGTCTAGGCCTTTGCTTGTTTGTTTATTTGTCGTTATTTTATTTGATCATTCTTTGTTTGTATGCACACTTGTTTGTCTATTTGTTCTTTTGTTTGTTCGTCTATTTTGATATTCGTTTGTTAGTGTTTCTATTAGTTTTCTCATTTGTTTATTTTTTGTTCTTCTATCTGTCTGTCTGTTTGTTCTGTTTTTTGTTTGTTTTATTTATAACCCGTTCCTTGAAAGGATGAATGCGAACGTCTTCTTTTCATTTACAATCTTTCTTTTGCAATCTTTTATACTGTCTGGGTTTGTTTTCTTATTACAATATCTGGGTCACGAATTCTCTGCCGAAAGAAATTCATCCATTTCATTTTAAAACTTTAACCTGGGCAATCTTGTGATACCCTTTGAGCTCTGATGGCCTGACTGATCTTTCGAAATTCAACTGTGGGTAACGTGAGGCAATTTTGTTCAGCAGTAGGGATCATCTGGACCAGCCAACTCCTCCAGTCAACGAACTGAATGTTGAACACAATTTCGTGTATGTGAGAGCCTGGTGTTATATATTGCAGAAAACATTCACCCGTTCGTCAAGCTTGTGTCCTAAGAAAAACGATTTCTTAGCCGTAGACGGGAGTCGAACTTCCAGCCATCTAAGAAGGTTGAAAAAATATAGGATAATGCGTAGGTAGTACATAAAACAGTGTAGAAAGTTTGGAGGTTGGTAGACTGCCGAATATACGTGTTCTTGAACACGTTTCACTCTCTGAAGAAGCGCCGAAAGGTCAAGATTTTCTTGCACATATTGGGTAGTCTACCAACTTTTTAACTTTTGGCAACCATCTGATGACCGGTGAGACGCTCTAACCATTGAACCACCGCGACTGGAAGTGCATGGTGGCCGAAGGTGCAAGTTTGTCTGATGTGTTGTCTATGGGGAAGCTACGCTATGATAATGGGAATGATCTAAACACGAAGGTTTGCAAGTGAGAGCTAGGTGCTTGGACTGAGGACATGCGAACGTTCGGCGAATTCGTCTCCTCAGGAAAAACAAAAAAAACGTTTCACTGGTCTTCTGCAAAAATCCCAGGCTCCCACATTCACACGTTTGTGTGTTTAGCACTCAGGTCCTGGATAATTCAAATATTTCTTTCAATAGGCTCACGTAAAAGAGTCATTATTGACTCTAGAGTAACTCTAGAATAATATAACACTAGAATAATAAGCCCCAGATCGGACTCGATCGCAATGCCATGGGCTTGACAAACGTTCACATGTTATCTGCAGTAAGACCGATGTATTTGTGTTTGACATTAAGGTCGTGATCCCATTATCACATCGTGCCTTCCGTATACGCAGCAGATACGACGAATTTGCACCTTAGCTCACCATCTGTCTGAGTTTTGGTAGCTCAATAGTTATAGCGTCTCACCGGTCATTGAAAGGTTGTGGGTTCGATTCCCTTCTAGGGCTCAGAAATCGGTTTTTTTTAGGCGAACTTGGCGAAAGTTAATATGTTTTTATCCTTCAATATTAGCCTAATCCTTTCAAAAGATTAACTCCGACTTTTCTGGCCTCTCACAGCCGGGAGTTAGTGTTCTATTTCTGATAATACCTTAGAACAGTCACCACGCCGTTGACAATTGTAATTTTCAAAATTTTCAACTGGCAGATCGCATTCAATTCATAAAAGTTGCAGAAAGAATGTTAGAGCTGTTAGACTTCTTGAATAAGCCCGGACAGCTTGACCAGTTGATAAGTTCTAACTTGTGAACAGCGCCATCCATCCATCCATCCTTTGAACAATGTAAAAATGTCGGATGCGGTGTAGGCTATATACAAATCAGTGTAGAAAGTTTAAAAGATGGTAGACTGGCGAACATATGTAGCGCAATTCTGACGTTTCAAGCAAGAGCCCTTCTTTCATTTTCTGAAGAAGAACCTTTGTTTTTAGAAAATAAAGTAGCTAGTAGGAACTCCACCGGCGCTGTAGTAAAGATAATGCAACTTATGTGCCAAAAAATGTAAAATTGGTATGGAATTGGAGGGTTACTCCCGGGAAATGGTATACCAAACTACGAAACTCTGTTACACTTCAGTCTCTTCCCTCGCGCAACATCAATCGCATCCACAATCCTCACTATATACTTTAGTAACAATGTCCATACCAATTGTATATTTTTTTGTTACATAAGTTGTATTATCTTCACTACAACGGCGGTGGGGTTTCTACTACCTACTGTATTTCATAAAAATACGGAGACGCCAGAATTGTGTCACATATATTCGGTAGTCTACCAGCCTTCTAACCTTTTAACTTCTTACATCCAGTGAAGAACCTTACTAAAATGTTATTAGCAGAATAGAGCTATTGAATGGGTATCTCCCTACTTAGTGAATAAAATTTAAATTCAATTGTGCAATGTTTGGATGGCGCTGTCCACATTGGCTGGTTAGGATTTATCCTTTGGACAAACTGTCCTGGTTCTGAAGAATCAACCCCCTGTTCAACGAGTAGCTTGCCAAAATGATACACAAAAACACAAACCGAGCAACGAAAAGCAAGACTGGAATTCCCCACCATTGATACATCAAGTGACAGAAAATAAATCTATAACAGGTAGACACCGCTTGAATTTCATGAGAACGTAAAAGAGATGTTTATGGGTAGTTTTGAATTAGGCTGTGCCATCATGTGCCATTTTGTTCAAGTGCTTAACCTGACCGGAACATGTCTAGTGTTTACCTTTCAATTGCCACGAGAGTGTCACATGGAATGGTCTTCCCACGTTTTGTTGTTTGTGATATTGTAATTTTGGTGTTAAGCTATGAATATGAAATGAGCTCACGCGATGTTCCAGCCGTAGGACAAGTCAGAAGTCAAGCCGTTGTGAATCTTCTTCCCTAGTCAGCGGGAAGGCGTTGTTGCATATTTTCGAAAGGACTACGTGAAAATGGTGTCAAATTCCCCAGCAAACGTGTGTCCCAACTAAGGATAGACATTTCGCCTTGTAATGAGCTTATAGTACGATTCTAGCGACGACAGGGGTTCTAGCGTTGAAGAACAAAGCGATAGATCCAGTAGTTTCTTCGCATGGAAAAGGGATTGAATTATGGTCGATCTAAGCTTAGAATGATTCTGTGTTGGTGCTAAGGGTTGCGTCCATCGAGTGGTCAGAGTTCTACTGAAATAAACAGCACACTCGGGAAACATAAATATCTTATTAGGCATTATTAGAGCAAACATTTGCATAAGTTATGGAAAAAATGACAATAATATAATTCGGTCTCCTTGTCGTATCGTCCAGGTCTTGTCCATGTCCAGCTGTCCGCTACTCTCGCTCTGAACGAAATTAAACCTTCAAAGCAATAGTGAAATTTGCCAGTTAGACATTCACCCTTATCAGATTGCTTTGATAACTTGACGAGAACCCTCTGTTTCGTATTGCTTAATCACGGGAAAATAATGTAACGAGATTTAGCGTAATATTGTCTTTACCGGCTGCATACATCCTCGAACTCCTAATTTCCTGTTGGTGGCACAATCAAGAGCCTTGCCACAGCTTAAAAAAATTGACCCGAATCCTTCTGGAGTCACTGTCGTCGCTTTGGATGGAAATAATCCAATGCTGTGTTGGATGGTTTTCAGATTCTTCGCGTTAAAGTCCAAGAAGATGAGTAAACTTTTATAAAATCCTGCTCAATTAAAACGGGCCATGACTGAACTTAGTTTGTTCGTAAGCAATGTGTTTACTCAAAGACGGTTTCGTAATCGTGCTGGAATAATATTTAGCGGAAGAAGCTGGTAATTACTTGAAATTGGGATCAACTACATACAGTTCATGTGAATGATGTCATTTTGGGTTCCTATTTGGGACGTGTTTTCTGAAATGGGATCTCTCATTGGTTGGCTTCAGTGTCTCTTTCAATTTTGAGCCAATAACATTGGCCGGCGTCTGCGCTACCGAGTTGTTCCCTCAGCCATAAACTCCTCAAAGCGATTGTTTCAGTGCTGCGATTATTCATAAGAGGTCACGCTTATTTGAGCTCTTGTGAACAGCTCTTTGGATACAGTCACCAAAGTCGTCGCGCGTCCATACAACATGGAAAGCGAAGGCCACCACAGCGAGCACTCGTCGTTCCGTCAAAACTTCCAAACTTGGGTGGATTCAAATTACGGTGAAAACAGCCGGACGAAAACTATCACGAGGACCAAATACAGCAAGATTTGCCGCTACCTTATGGGTGAGGATGTCGAAACAGATGCCAAGTTTCGCTTCTGGGTCAAGTCCAAGGCGTTTCGTATTATACCACATGAACTCAATCCAAGCATTGCGGTCCTTTGCGTCCCGGTCAGACTAAACAGCAGCCGACGACAGGTACATGCTAAAATTCTGATCCCAAAAGGTTCCACTTCTCGTGTCCCCTCGATTATCTGTACTGCAACACGAGTTCATCAGTAATAACACGACATATTTTCATTTCGGATAGAATTCCGTAGGCGGATACGAACACAGCCATCGGAGCAAACGAGATGTCTTGGGTTACATAGACTATCGGCGGGTCGCCGTTGTTGAGGATTTCTATAGCATCATTCGAAGCGTTCATATTAACGAAAGAGGAGTTCACGTTGGGCAGAAGAAGACCTACCGAGCAGTAAGTTACAACTCCACGTATTCAAGTTCGCTTTATTGGCGAGGGACCTCATACAGCTTCACTCCGGATGTCTATTGATGTGTTAAACCTCTCTATTCCAACTTGGGCCCGTTCGATCGTGCTCGTACAGTCCATTCTTATCGTAGGGAAACATTGATTTCTAAGCTATTCCGTTTGCTTTTCACTGTTTACCTTGCGAATTAGATTCGCGTGTCGTAATCGCATCAAAGAGCACTTTGAAACAAAGGCAAGGTTTATTTTGATATTAGTAGACAACACGTTTATAGCTAACGGTAAACTTCTCACGACAGTTCGTCAACAAAGCATTTTTCTCGAAATATAACAAGCGTGTCCCTTCACGAATTTTCAAAACCATTTGGCTTTTTAAAATATCTTTTCTGATCCTCCCATAACTCGTCAGAGTTCACAACTCAGGGTTCCCTTGTCCATTCAACTCAAAGAACTTCAATAAGTCAACTTTTTTTAGCCTAATTTCGCTATATTTGCCTTTCAAATACTTGACCTAACTCGCTTTTCTCGATTTCTAGTTTTCTGTGGCCAATTCCTTGAAATCCTGTAGCGATGCTTGGCCAAAAACGCGCTCGGACCATCCCAAATGTAAATTTGTATGTGTCAATATAATAACGAAGGCACGCTATGATCGACTCTTGGATAAGCACGGAAACTCCTTCTTTCGTTTTCAGTT
This sequence comes from Nanipora kamurai, assembly GCA_036872915.1. Taxonomy (NCBI): domain Eukaryota; kingdom Metazoa; phylum Cnidaria; class Anthozoa; order Scleralcyonacea; family Helioporidae; genus Nanipora; species Nanipora kamurai. The sequence goes on along the minus strand of JBAHVQ010000389.1, from coordinate 26,401 downwards.
TTTCTACCCTTCATTTTCGTAACTTTCAGAGTCGAACATTTCTGTTTAAGTCAGGTTTTCGGTCAGGTAGCTTTGCTAAGTGATGTCCCGAGCAAAAAAAGGACAGCTTTTAGATTAACTGCTCGAATCATCAGGCCTGTCAAGACTCTTATCTTTCTTCAAGATCAAATTAGCATAATAACCACCAGAAGAAATGCTTCACAACACATTCGTCTTGTCCGGAATTTCTGGTCATGTCGACCGCCCAGTCGTTTCCATTCTGAATTTTTTTGAAGTCAAAGGACAGAACATTTGTAACAGATGGACAATTGGATCGGCGTTGTTTCATATGGTCTAAGATGAGCACTCTTACTATGCGATCACAAGGCCCATTCCAAATAAATTAAAAATTTAAGCGGAATGAAATTCAAATTAAGGCCTTGCGGGGAATTGTGATAGCCTATGCGAGCTGCCATTCTCTTATCGAAGTCAAATAGGTTTTTCTAAGCAATATTCGGCAATATATTCCCCTACTCGTGTATTCAAATAATTATTTTTTCGGCGTTGTATCGAGTACATAATTTATTCTATTACAGCACGCTAGAAATTCTTACAAAGGACTCAATCAGCAGGGTTCATTCCCTTAAAGTCCTTTTACTTGAATTTAGAGGTATTTTTCCCCGCAGATTTGACAGTTAAAGAAAACATTTTCGATTTAATATCATTTCCTTATCTGTTTTCCGACTGGAGACGAAGCAATATCGACAGAGAAAACTTGAAATGAAGAGAATAGTGAAAACGGAAGATCATTCCAGCTCAAATTGCCGTGAACGGAATGTGTCTGATGTATGTTATTTTAAATAGTACAGTTCAAGGCAACTCGACAGGGTACGTTTTACACGTTCAATTCGAAAATTTAGCTATGAAACTTTTGAAGATTCTACAATTGCCATGCACCGTCTCTTGAGATGGGAACGAACTATGTTTATATCCAGGGAAGCGTTTTATCAACTTCAAAAAATTGATTGCGACGGGAATAGCTTTGCTCTTTCTTCACAAAAGCTGGTGGGGGAGATTGCACAAGCTGATAGGAATTTTGTAAAACTTCGCATAAAAAACGCGTTCAGTTCTAACTGGTATTTGAAGATGCCTTTTTTTGGCTATGATTACGTATCTAATTTTAGTTGACCTCTCTTAGTAATGTTCCTACGTCAAAATATCAAGTTTTACCGTTTCCAAAAATTCCCCCAGAAACCGATGTCAAGCTTCTTTATATGCAACATTTTAATCATTCTTATATCCAGCAAGAATGACTAAAGATTTGCAATCTAAATCTCGGTCTTTTCCCATTTATTTCAAAAACAACGTAACCTTCGTTTCGTAGCAACATACTGTGATTAGAAAAGACTTTTATAAAGCGAAAACTAGGCCGCCTTCCCTGCCGAGAATGATGAAGTCCCAACTGATGCAAATTGCATAAATCTCTGTCATTTCTTGAAGCAATAGACAGCGAGTTGTGACGAAACCTGGGGAAGGATGTTACAGGTTTACTGTGAAGATTGTCGACATGAGATATGTGGATGAAAATAGAGAACCGATGTTCGTAGAAGATGCTCAACTTAAATGTGACTAGAAAAAACCGACACTAGAATAAGCCAAGGGCCAAGGGTCGAGAACTAGTCTAAAACGAGCAGCAACAAATTTGAATAATCGAGGTATGCGTACAGCTGAAGTGTTGGCCGTTTAGTTTCTCTAGTTGAAATTGCCGAATATTGCGTCGTTTCAGCAGTGATCTGATTCAAAGACGTCTTTTGCTGAGGCTTAGGTCAGATTTAGGGTCAAACTGGTCATGCTTAGTTGTTTACCATTTCTTCATATTTACTTGTCCTCTACACGAGGAAAACCCAACATACTATACGTTCTCGAAGTTGGTGAAATATATGTTTCAACTTATGAACGAACAGAATTGGCATAAACATGGAATCTTGTCGTTTAAGTAGACCGTTTTTGCCGTTCGTTTATCAACATCTGTCCACGTGACTGCACCTTGATTTCGCTTCAGCTGTCCTTGAAAAAGGTCTTTAAAATTAGAAAGGAATGGAAACTGTCCCCTCTGACACAGCTAAAGTCTCCGCAATTTTCTCGTTTTTGAGCTTATTTAATACATATTTAGAGCGATATTGAGTTGCGAGCATAACAAAAAAACATGGTACATTTTATGAAAGCGGAAGACGAGCTTAACATGTGACGACTTCGAAATGTTACAAATCTGACCAATAGAAAATAAGCAGTTGTAACATCCTTCGGCCAATCAATGTACTTCGAAAACGCACAAGAACAGGCTGAGGATTGTTCATTTGAGAGTTAAGAAAATATCCTTTGTTGAACTGTCAAGGACCACGTGTTAGAAAAAGCATACGTTCTTCTGTGCCTAATTCCCTAATACGAATACATAAATATGTCCTCGACTTTATCTTGTCTAGAAATAGAATAGTATTCTGAATATATAGACCATTTGTACTCATATGCTAAACAACCCATATGGAGGACAGCTTCAAAGTCCCGACGTTCGATTGATGGAACAATTTATGGAAGTTCCTAGCTCTGTCTATGAGCATTTTACCTCCAAAAGGGGGATAGGTGCAAGTGCTCTATTTATGGGTTGGACGCCTTCCCCTGGGATTCAAAAGACAAAAATACGGTTCTGCGATTTTTCTCGATCCTAAAACAGACATCACTGGATCGTGTTATCTTTGCGTAAACAGCTTAGGACAATCTCAAGTCACTCTATTCGATTGCTTGTATCATGAGGATAAAAATTGCAAGAAAAATGACCTTGTACAGAGCCCTTGAGTTTTGCGCCAAAATATAGTAACCACGTGCAGTGGTAATCAAACAATAATAACAACAATAGTTAGCAGAAGTTAGTTGGGACATCTTGAAAACTTGCTCTACCTCTTAGAATTCTGGCAAGGAAAACATTAAAGCCAGTTCGGACCGTTGCACCCTTCGCTCATCTCAATGTTGGTTTATAGAAATAACTTGTTTTCTTGGGACAACATTGAAAAAGGGAAGAGTAGGAGCTTTATCTGATTGAAACAGGGAAGTGTCCCAACATTTCTACAACGATTGTAGCTTATGAGAGTAGCAGTTGACCGTTAGTTTTTTTCATATAAGTTTTACAACAATTAGCCTGGTTACCAAACGGCACAGATCAACACACTTATGTGCAACCGAACTGCAGTAGGCAAGAATGATCTTTCGTCTTCAGTAATAAAATACAGTAATAAATCACTAATAAATTACTAAATGCCGAACAGTAATCTGGTTCATGTGGGAGCTTGGTTTATATCAGATGACCAACGAACGTTCGTCAAGCTCGTTTACTCAGAAAAACGATTTCTGAGCCCTAGACGGGAATCGAACCCGCAATCTTCTGATGACCGGTGAGACGCTTTAACCATTGAGTTACAAAGACTCAGATGGTGAGCTTAGATGGTTAGAGCTGGCGTTTCACAGGTCATCAGAAGATGACGGGTGCGGTTCCCGTCTATGGCTCAGAAATCCTTTTTCTGAGATAACGAGCTTGACGAACGTCCACTAGTCGTCTAATATTTACCAAGCTCCCACGTGAACAAACTTTCTGTTCAGCATTAAGTATTTCAATCATTATTATCATATCGTGACTTCCGCTTAGGCAGTACATATGACGAACCTGCACCCTAGCTCACCATTTAAGTCGTGGTAGCTCAATGGTTAGAGCGTTTCGACGGTTATCAGAAGGTTGCGGGTTCGATTCCCGTCTAGAGCATAGAAATCGAGCTTGACGAACGTTCCCTGGCTATATAAAAAAGTTATAAATTATAAAATTATAAGTTATAAAAAATAAAATTTTATGTCCGGGGCCGGTTGTACGATGCCCGGGTAACTTCTTCGGAGGATAAGGTCCAATGAGATCAACTCTAAATTATTTCGCAAATATAAACTCGTTTTGCCTTAAACAACATGAAAGTGATAATTCTAACAAAGTTTTCTCAAAGTTTACAAAGAAATCAGAGAGTAAAACAATAAAAGAAGTTTCGCACGAATGGGAAACGCAAAGCCTCTCACCGACACCGATAACCATCGAACAGCGAACGGCAAAGGCGGGAAAAGTCGTGATCACGTGGTAATTTTGACATTTGCCACAAACGCGACACTTCATTAAGCCACTATCACCGGGCGTTAAGCCCTTATCAGAAGAGAACGAAACGAAGTTATCGGAAGTTAACCTGTGTTGACTTGCGATGTCACAAGTCAAACGGTGACACAAATCGCTGCTAGTTCTGGACTTCTTCCAGTTTAACTATACTGGTAGATGTTTTGTGACCTGTGGTAGCTTGTTGCATATACATCGAAATTGCGCATGCTTCTCATTCTAGTTTCCATGATATTACGGCAAAGTTATGGGTGTAAAACGCTCATCACTTTGAAAATGACTGTTGAAGACGTCAAATTTGACGTGAAATTTCAACAAGCTCAGATTGGATACAAACTAACGCAAGCCAAATCAAGTCATCGTAAGGTGGCGGTCAAACTTGGGACAAGTTAAAACTTGCAAAAAACTTGCGTTCTCGTTTCATTACGGCTTAACATCGCAAGCAATGGAATGCAATACTGAGAGAAATCGTCAATGGTATACACGAGGATGATGTCTCAAGTTTGCAAAATTTGATGAACAGAAATCAGTGCAGTGGTAGGTTAGTGAAAGCCAAAGTCTAACGGTATCCCGACTGACACCGCAGTCAGAAATACGTTTTTCTTGGCTCGTTGCAACCACTCTGATGTGAAAATTATCTTAAATGACCACTTTATTGAGTTTTGTAATATATTGCTTTAATTACGACCTTTCGGAGTTTAACTCCTTCATCAGGTGATGTAAGGTCAAATACCGTTACAAAAAAGAAACTAAAGGACAAGATATGCTTACTAGTTTGATAGGTGTGACTACACGTAAATTAAGATAATGAAAAGGTGAATAAAATCTTTTCATTATCTTAATTTACGTGTAATATGTTTGCTTTCCTCTTTTACTGGTGTCATTAGTATAACTAGGGTAATCACGTGCGCCAATGAAACTAGTAAGTATATCTTGTCTGTTAATTTTCTTTTTTAACGGTATTTGATCTAACATCACCTGATGATGGGGTTAAACTCTGTAACGTCGCAATAAAACGTTCTATTACAAAACTCAACGACGTCTGTGGTCATTTAAGATGATTTTCACAATATTCTTATACGATGAGGCTCAGAGACAGTTCCTTTATACCTATTTGGAATTACTCTGATGGTCAGCGATACACACCAAGTTAGAAAAGCCCTTCAACTTCAAGATGGATTCGGGTCGACCACACACGTAAAGATCTCATAGCTTGTCAACAAGAGATGTACATTCGCAACAGGTTTGTAGTAAGTCTTTTAACAAGTTGTAACAACATCGTTACTACGACAAGCCGATACCAAGCATGCTAGCATCAAGCTGTTATCAGGTTGTTCCGTTACAAGACGGTAACAATTTGTTGGAACCAAGTCAGATTATATCATCTAACTGAAGATTTGCCGACATCTAACGGCTTGCAGTCCAGCAAGTCATTGGCGACTGGCTCGTCCCAGGTTTAAATACCATAAGTAACCTTGCTTTGCCGTCTGAATTCTAGTGGCTCAATGGTTAGAGCGTCTGGCTAGCATTCGGAAGGTTGCGGGTTCGAGTCCTATCTGGAACTCAGAGTTTTTCTGAGTCCATGGCGTTCCACAGTTTGATCAGCAAAAAATTTCCTCAAACTTTGTTGGAACCACTTGTACCATCCTTGTTGCCCACGACTTGCTCCAGACGCATCACAACAAAGTGTTACAGCTCTGTTACAGCCACGATATGACAATAACGATGAGCAGACCTGAATGTGGACACAAATGCTGTGCACATGGGTGCTTGGTGTAGTACAGACGACATGCGAACATTCATCAAGCTCATTATCTCAGAAAAACGATATCTAGGCACCTTCTGATGACGGGGAAGATGCTCTAACCACTGACCTACCAAGACTCAGATGGTTAGCTTAGGTGTAGGTTTGTCATATATATATATATATATACATATATATATATGCTGCCTGAACGGAAGTCACATTATGCTATAACATAGATGTAATATAACGCCGTCTCTGAACGTACGGGCTTCATTTCTCGATAGAGCAGGGCAAAAAGAACGGGAAAACATTATATTCCAAATTTTTGGCTTACATAAGGAGAACTTAATTTTTAACCAGCGAAATGAAGCATGGCCTCCGGCATTTTGGCTCTGATTCTATGTTATGAAAGAAATGATTCATGATTTGACGTGATCCATTGAGTCATGGATGCACTTGGGAAGTTGGTAAAGCACTCACAAATCTAGAGTTGCACTTGGCTATCACCTCGAGCAACTTAGCTCTTACCCGTTTTTCGTGCTCTCCCAACTTCGTGCGCACATGCATAACTCAACGGAGCACGCCAAATCGTGAACCGTTTCCTCAATAATAATGGGAAGAATTGAACATTAAACACAACAATGTGCATGTGTGAACTCACAAAGCGTTTTTCTTTTGTTCAACTGACAGTCGTAGTATGTTGGGCATGTTCCAAATTTAGTCTCAAATTTTTGACACTCGAAAGCACTTTAAAGTTAAACTCCTTTGCGATTTTCTTCCAGGTCTCTAGTACTTATGCCTTCTTACCACGCGAGGCCGTGTCTTACTTTCTCATGAGCTGTAACCATTGCAAACTACGTATACAGAGATCCAATTCTATCTTGGTCAAGCACGGAATTCCTCCGGATTATTTCGACAGCGATCAAGAGGTAGGGAGCTTAGGAATTTGCCGTCAATTGTCGAAAAGCTGTGGTCAAAAATCTAGTAATGTTTTAATGGAATTCCTTTTAATGAAAAAGTTTAAGCATTATAATAAAAAGGTTAATGGTTGACGAACTGGCAAACAAACAGTTTCCTGAGAAGGTCATCGGTAGATAATTTTGTTAATGCTATGTCCCCAGTTCATTACTGATAGACCAAGTGAGTGTTTCAAAGATTATCAAAATTGAGGTCTTTGAACACTCACGTATGCCTGTTTTTCTAAATTACGCTGCAAACAATGGTACTACAAACATAATTTCTCCAATTTTTCCATAATCAAGAGGTCGTATTTAATTGACGCGCCACGAGTTACCGGAGCTTTTTAGACCAGTGAGCTGTTTTTTGCCACCAAAATTTGTGCTGAATTACCTGTTTTTCTGCACTGTGTATATCTAAATTAAACTAGTCTCAGCTAATTATGCAGAACTGAGAATTTTGTGCGTGCACTTTTTTAAATACTTTGTGCATCAGCATTGAAGTATGAATAACTGAAATATAATTTTGATAGTCTCATATGAATAACTAATGATAAGTTGCTGTCATATTTCTTTGGATCTAATCTTATAACCCGGTCCGGTTATTATTTGAGCTCTATGCACTACGTGTTTCCAGGACAATACCACAACAATCAAGCAAAGGTGTTATCGGTGAATCATACATCATAATGGATGTTCTCCCTGCATGGTACAAAATGCTTTTCTTGGCAAAAACCTGGGGGCAGCTGCACTTACTTTTCTAGAGATACAATTTATATGGTCTAACCAAGACAATCGTAACACTTTTAATGGGCTGTCAGACAGACAGACAGACAGACAGACAGACAGATAGACAGACAGATAGACAGACAGATAGACAGACAGATAGACAGACAGACAGATAGACAGACAGATAGACAGACAGAATAACAGACAATCAAACGGATTGACTAATCAACAGATATTCAAAACAGGTAGGAAAGATTGGACAGACTGACAGATAGTCCGTAAGACTGGTGACATGGTAAGATATGCAAACATATTGAATGCTTATGACTTAACAAAATCGCAGAAAATTGGTCTAAACAAAAAGAGTAGCCGAGATCGCGAGTTTATGGAAGTTAACCGCCGCTAAGGCTGTCGAAACGTCAGTCACTTCCACCAACAGTCTTTCTCAAGACTACACTGACCTGGACGATCAACTTCCACAAACATGTCATGATTCTCCCAAATTCAAACCATTTACTTTATCACGAGTTTAGTTACATTGCTACATTGGCACACGGGACATGTTGTTTATCTTCTGATTTTGTGCATAAATAATTTTGGGTGTTACGCCTCAGTCAAACTGCACATGATAGTCGATGGTAGTTCACGATAGTCGATGGTAGTTCACGAAAGGTTTGCTGGGCAATATGACTATTTCTGCTTTGGGTTGCGATAATGTTTTTGACCATTCGGTTTCTTACACTAGAGATTCTCGGAATAAATGGACAGTTAAATGAATTTAATAAATGAATGAATAAATACATAAAGGAATAAATAAACAAATAAATAAATAAATAAATAAATAAATAAATAAATAATAAGTAAATGAATGAATAAATAAATAAAGAAATGAATGAATAAATGAATGAATAAATAAATAGATAAATAAAATAAATAAACTATTCACTGTTTCGAGAATTAAAATCAATATTGTTGTAACTGTTTTGGGTGGTTACTAAACCATGGCAGATGAACAAAATGTCGCATGATTTGCCAATTGTATGATTTTTGACTTGACATTTCTTTTATCTTGCTAACCGACTAACCGTTCATTACAAACAAGAAAGACAGCCAGTAGATCTCCGATTAGTAAGTTAGTAGCAGTAGATGATGTTATCCCCCGGCCTGGGAAAGGTTGGCGTCCAATTTAGGTTAGTGTAAGTGTTACTTCTTTAACGCCCCCCGAATTTCAGTGTCAATGGAAATTGACTCCCACAGTCAAATTGCGATGCATATTAAAATTAGTATATTCAGTCAATTTGAGGGGGGGACCGACTTGGAGGACACGAATATCATAGGTACCGACACTGATTGAGTTCTAATTGGTTCCGGCGACAATTAGCACTTCGAATTCTGGTTGATCATTTACGACGTGATCGAGCTGCGAAGGACATTGCCTAGAGCGTCGTAATGAGTTCTGTATTAATAGAATTAGTATAAATACCGGTGAAAATAGAAGAATATTTTTGTCTGTCATGAAAGTATTCTAAAAAACATTCGGCATCTGTTTGGTGGCTCTTTGAAACGTCGTTTTTCGTCTTCGCCGGAAGTGTTCTGTAACGTCAACTTCCGCTTAAGCACACTTCTGCCACGTGACTAGGTAACCGGTGACGTCAGGTACGACAATAGGGAACGTTGAGTTTGTGTCCCTTGTACTCCTTCCGTGTTGAAACCAAGCGAAGTTTGTCGGCTAGTTCTCGCTAAAAATACCGCGAATAGCCGTTATTCCTTTAGTACACTCACCGTGGTAGACTCTTCTCTAAGCAAGAGTCAAGAAACGAACGATTTCGAGCCATTTCAACGAGATCAACTTCCAAGGATCGAGGGTGCGGCCGTTTCTTGAAGATTTACCCCTCGTCAACAGAGAAGGCAAACCAAACATCCGAACAGAAATGGCAGCAACTTCCACGGAATCGAGTCGCTCAAAAGGTAGAAAGACGGCAAAGGTAACTACAAACTTTATTTCAATGTCTTTTCCTCAATCTTGACGCGATGTCAACGAATTTCGTCAGCAGAGGTGGCGTGGCTGGTGCTGTCTGGTTTCGACATCCATTGTTTGGAAGGGACAGGTATTTCAGTCCGTGTCTGTAGTAAGATTGCGGTAGTAAATCACTTGCCATTCCGGTGTTTTGTAGAGAATAACTCGCATTTTCGGTTTATGGCTAGCGTGCTTACAAATTTGTCGATGCCTGTAAGAAATTTCCAGGGAGATGTAAATATCTAGCAATGACAGTTCGCACCCCTAAGAGGAAAGCAACAGGGGAACAATGGCATTCCGCTTTCCACGTTGGATGGTATAAAGGATTACTTATCGAGTGAAGATCTTGAAAAACTCCCGACTCTCATGATTTGCAGCTGGGAGAATTAGTCCCTGGGTTATTTTTATCGAAGGTTTTTACGGGTTAGTAGCACTGATTTCCCCCAGACGAAGATCTTGACAACAGTGGGAAATTTCTGAAGGCTCAATCGATAGACATAGGAACTTCGTCAAATTACCATATGAAATATGTACGGTTTCTCCTAGAAACCGAGTTCATAACCGGTATAACATGCTCCCAACGAAGCTTTACTTGTATAAGTTTGTTAAATTAGGCTGGCTAAGATTGCATTTCTTGTTTCTTTCACGTTTTTCTAACCTTTTCATCGGTAATGGCGTCACCAATCCTCGTGGCGTGGCGTCTTGTCCTTCGTTCATGGGGGACACTGGATATTGTTTGCTTTTCTTTTATGGGTACCCCAGTTGGCCATTTGAAGACGAGTATTTAGCAAGATACATTGATCCAAAGGCTTACCATTGCTATAGTAGCTTCTTATGAGATCGTCTTGTGAAACTGCACGTCTCTCCCCTTACAGTGACGTTTATGACACAGTGGAGGATGCGGATGTTGATTGACCCCATCCGTTCGCTTAGTTTGCTTTGAAGTTTCTTTGGGGAATTGTTTTCTGCCTCATGGTTACACTTCCCTCTTCGTGGCTGTTTTGGTTGTGTATTCAAACAATCGAGCTTCTCTTAGAGTTTGTTAAACTATCGTTGGCAGAAGACGCTAGAAGTGAGCCTTGTCCCATTAATTGGGGTTGCCATGTTGAGGCAAAAGTATGTAACTTCATCACTTTTGGAAAAGTTTTTTTGTACGAAATAGATGAAATCAAGGTAGCTTATATAACCTTATCAATTTAGTCTAAAGCGTTCATCCAAACCACTGTAGAGTGTAGAAATAGGTTGTTTGTAATACTGAACTGTTTAGCAAAATACCAAAACATCTGTCAGAAAAGAAATTCAAGTGCACAACAGCTGCAAATCCAAGAGTGGTGTCTGAATGTCTCTATCAGATGGGGAAAATAACCAACAAACCCAAAACACCTGTGTCTATTACCTGGTAGTCCAAAGTGGAAATATATTTGGTTACAAATAGTCTTTTTTCAGATATTTTATACAACTGCAATTTTTATTCACAAGACTTCACTACAAGAGTGTAACTGTAAAAGAAATATTGAAGTAAATTACATAACTATAACAGATACATCAAAAACAGTTCTTACCATAAATTAAAACATCAATGTTTTGGGATGTATTGGTTTTTGTGTGACTATTTTGTTTTGGTCAATGCCATAGTATTTGTTTTTTGTTTTTTCTTTAAAAATTACCAAATATGTAAGTTTCATCTGTTTATATATTGAATGTGAGTAGGTGGAATCCTGAGCATTGACTTTAATTTGACTGACCATAACAGTGAGTAGTTTTTGCGATGCTTGATGGTGAATTATAGAATCATACTCGATGAATAGTAGATGAATAGAATTTTGAACAAAATTCAATTGACTATTCAAATTACTTTAAATCCTAGTTTGTTTTTGTTTCTTTTGCAAAAACCTCAAGACATTTCAATTACCTTTTACTAAATAGTGATGAAAAATAAATAGAAATTCTTTATATGCTCTTTGTTATTTCTTTTATTCAGCAAATAGCTTAGAATTTAATTTGACTGTAGCTTTCACCATCTTTTATGCCAGTATAGTATTAAAAAATAAGTTGTTATTTATTGTTTATGAGTTGTCTGTATGGAATGATATTTTTGCTTAATGTCAGGAAAGACCAGTGGCCTTGGGCTGTTTTTAAAGATCCTTAGAAAACATTTTCCCATACACATTTCTGAGCTATAAAATCTGTTAACTGTATCTATAAAAACAACTTTGTGAATTCATAACAGGAAATGTTAATACTAATGTAAAATTCTAACAAATTAAATATAGATAACACATTTCCCTTCAATATCATAGTTGGTAGATTTCCTAAATGATTTTAGCATTTATCTTAGAACACGTGCATGGAAACCAAGCATTTTTTGAAATGTTTTTCCTTTGCTGAAAGACCACCAAATTAATCTGCCATACCTATAAGATTCCAGTTTTGAGTCTGGTTCTGAGAAGTTGTATGAAATGTGAGAAGACTGTTATTCAGCTTGACTCTCCAGAACACCCAGATCCATCCTTTTTAGGGAGAGGGTTAACACTGAAGAAATCAGTAACTTTAGATTGTTTTTAAGACTTCTGTAATTTATGTCTGGACTGAAGCTATAAATTTCAAACTTTATATATATCATTGCTTCGGACTTTCACAATCTTCATTACTTTACTGGTTTTTGTATACCTGTGTTGATGTACATGTAGCCATTTGGTATGATGTTTTAAATTGTTATTGACTTTGCATAACATTTTTACATCTTTCAAGATGTAAACTTCCTACTTGGCCTGGTCATGTATGTTGCCTGAGTTACAATTAGCATTAACTGCAGGCAATATCACATGCAGTACTACAGGTGAATGATTTCTTTCACATTTATTAACCAAATGAAGTTCCATTGGAAAAG
>JBAHVQ010000389.1:1831-13785 GCA_036872915.1 Nanipora kamurai | reverse complement strand
AGGCAATATCACATGCAGTACTACAGGTGAATGATTTCTTTCACATTTATTAACCAAATGAAGTTCCATTGGAAAAGTTTTCAATTGTTTGTCCATGTAACTAAACAGTTTTATTGGGTTTTAATGATGTGCTTCTAGTTGATGGTTTTAACTCAAACATGTGAGGTACTCGTAAAAACAATAGTAAAAAGAATAACTAAGTAAAAGACAAGTTATATATTTCAGTTTACAGCACATGTATTTCTAGTTGGATTTTGATGTTCAGTAGCCTAAAGTAAGTTCAACTCCAAGATTTATAAAGACTTGTAGATAAATTCAGGTGGATTTAATGGTTTAGAGTTGGTAAAATAAAAGAGGGTTTTTGAAAAACAGTGACACTACAACTACTGAAAACAATTTAATACGACTCACAATTTTTGTTAAAACATGTTAGTGCAAGTTGATCGTCCAGGTTAGTGTAGTCTTGAGAAATACTGTTGGTGGAAGTGTTGAAACGTCAGTCACTTCTACCAACAGTCTTTCTCAAGACTGCACTAACCTGGACGATCAACTTCCACTAACATGTCATGATTCTCCCAGATTCTAACCATTTACTTTAATTTTAGTTATATTTATGTTTTCTAAAACAAAGACACACTACAAAATGCTTTATCTTTTTGGCTATTAAGACAAACACAATGTTTAAATGGCAAATGTGACTGAGCTATAAGGACCACACTCCAAGATTTTATTTTCTAATTACTGTGGCACCAGGGTATGATGATCCGAAAGTTTTTTTCTACAGCAGGTATGGATGCTTCAGGCAGTTTTGGAATGTTTGATGGCTAACTATGTATAATGGTTAGCAAAGATCTTTTGGGATTAAACTATTTCCTCTTGCATTTTACTTTAAAGTATTGTAGACAACACTTGGAAATACAAATATCTAGAATAAGTTCTATGATCTTTTAAGAGGTACTGTTGGTATTGGTCAATACTATAGAGACAATGCTTATGGTAACCCTTCACTTGGCAATCTTCCAGGAGGTCTCCACTTGATGAGTGAAATCATCTGGTGTTAGATACCGTAAAATATAATAAGTTGCAAAATTGGAACAGCACCAATCAAAGAGCTAACAGATATTTTTATTTATACAAAACATTTTGCCTCAATAAAAAGCTGGCTTTAACCATTTATCACCAAGGCAGTTGTAAATGTGACACAGGTATAATGTCATAACTACAAGGGAACAGTTCATTTACAAAATTAATGATAATTTGGAATTTGGAAATATTGAACTGTTGACTCGAGGTCTACACTACTAATACATTGTAGCAATTGGTTACTACTGCATCAGTGGAGAGATTTAATAGCAACCTGGTGCCTAGCCAGCATGTTGGATGCCCCAAATGATAAATACTGGTGTATAATTTATGTTGTGTATATGAAGTGCTTAGCCCCTTCTGGTTACCTGTTGGCTGTGGCCCTGGAATCTGTAAACTATCGAGAAACAGGAACTATTTTGCTGTGTTTGCGTAGCTTGATAAAAACACGAGTAAGAGTTGGAAAGAACTTGAAAGCTGTTATGAGCCCAAGACTGAAGGTCAAGGGTCTATATAACTGCTTGAGAGCTCTCCCAAACTTGTACAATTGTTTGAATCAGGCTATGCAAACCAGACTAAACAGATGCCCATACTTTTACTGAAGAAAATAGTTTGAGAAACTGCCAGAGCTACTGACATTTTACCAGTAGTTTCTATTTGTTCTTGCTTTGTGTACTCTTCTTGAATCTGCTGAAGCAATACTCTGTTTTCTACCATTAGATACAATAACTGTTACCCTTAGATGACTAAGATTTGTCTCATGTAAATTTCAGGAATTTACTGATGGTGAAGGATCTTTATCAAGCAATGACAAAGAGTTTGAAGGTGATGACAGTGATGGACCAATTAGAAAGAGAATGAAGAAAGAAAAAGTGGATGATGAAACCATTTATGAAAATGGAATGGAGAGAAATGAAAGAGTGGAAAACATTTCTGGTGAATGTGAAGAGTCAGGTAGTGGAGCATCAGAATTCCTAACTAATGGTAAGTTTGTAAAGATATTTCAGTGTCATAACACTTGATGATATCCTTGTTGTTAATTTATGGAAATTATGTTAGCTCATTTCCTTCCTGTTTAGGGTGTCTCCTTTAAAGATGTAAAATTGTTTGGCTTCAGCCAGAGTAAAATATTATTATAAAAGTCAAATAGAGGTAGAAAGGAGTTAATTGAGATAGTTCAAACTCCATCCTACTGTATGCAGTGCATGTCCCCTCTACAAGTTAAAATATTTAATTGTCTAGCATTAGTCAGAGGAAGATGTACTAGTTGAAGATGGACAGAAAGGAGTTGAAATGCAGAGGAAATGAAATGAACATTCCATTTTCTCTTTTCTTGAAAACTACACATTGGGAATTGAACAATCCTGTTTAATATTTTTTGTTATCATGTACAGTTTTAAACGACACGAACATTTGAAGTTGTTACATTATGATGTCACTTGAAGTAATAAATCTTGGAAATTTTTTAGGAAGTATTACAGTCAAACCTCTGTTAAGCAGTCAGCCTCTGTTAAGCAGTCAGCCTCTGTTAAGCAGTCACTGAACAAATTCCCAGAAGACACTCTTTGTACTTACTCGTAACTTGAACTCTGTTGAAAGGGCACTTCTATCAAGCGGATGTAGTCACTGTCTAGAGTTTCCAATTGGCTAATTTTATTGTCTTTTACCTCCATTGAATGGTCACCTAATTTGGTTACAGTATGATATGTTTGACACTATGATAAGCAAAACATGTCCAGTTTCTTTCAATAGCTCCTTAAACACAACATAAATACATGGAACCACTGAGTGTAAGAATGTTACATGGCCCTTAATCATCAGAGAACCGCAACTGAGTTTTTTAGTGTAAGTTTGATCACTGTTGAACATGATGACAAAACTGATGACAAGGTTTACAGCAAACATGTGCCTCACAAACCTCATAAAAACTGATAGATGATCTTGTATTTTGTGTTACTATCATCGTTAACTACAGAATTTACATCACATGATCAAGTTTGCAGATCAGTTAAATTTTTGTCATTGCTATGTATTTTGGACCAAAAACCATAACCAGCCGACAATTTTAAAAAGTAAAGTATAAAACATAATCCGAAAAATAACATCTTGAAACTTGAGATACAAGTCTTGTTTTAACTTGTATCTCAAGTTTCAAGATGTTATTTTTCGGATTATGTTTTATACTTTGCTATGTATTTTTACGCAGTAAATTTTAGTAACCTCTATTAAGCAGTCAACCTCTATTAAGCAGTTATTTGGCGGTTTCTCAAGGGTAATCATTTAACAGAGGTTTGACTGTACAGTACCTAGAAGGTAATGGACTGTGTGTAGCAGAATCTGTGTGTCAGACAGTCCTTACCCTCAGCCAGAATGGGATGTGAAGTACTGTAAGGGTAACTTAAGCCTGCTTCCTGCATTTTTTTTTCCAGATTGGTACTGTATAGTAAAATATATCACTGATACTGCTTGTCATTTACTGCTTTGGTTGTTAGGGAAACCAGGAAAGGGGGGGGCCTTAGTAAATTGCTTGCTCTTAAAAGAGGGCTTGTTAGGGAGGGGACTTATTATGGAGGAGGCTTAGTAGGGAGGGGGCTTAGTAGGGAGGGGGCTTATTAGGGAGGGAGCTTATTAGGAAGGGGGCTTATTAGGGAGGGGGCTTAGTCGGGAGGGGGCTTATTAGGGAGGGGGCTTATCAGGGAGGGTGAGAGGGGGGCTTAATAGAGGATTTATGGTACATGTACAGCACCAAACTTTGTGAGAAGTGAAGTATGTTGTACAATTACATTTACAGTAAACATTATATGTATGGCATAACAACATCTGTAAGTCTATGCAAGTTCTTGCAGTACATTCCAAATATTCCTACGGCCCAACATGCTCCTCAGGCTTGTTAACTCAGAAAACTTATTCGAACCCCTGGTGGAAATGGAAACCATCTGATAGCCAGTGAGATGCTCTAACCATTGGGCTACATGTGATTCTGAAGTTTCTTCTGCAGGTAAAGTTTCCAGTCAGACTGATACAAATGGGAACCAGTCTCTATTAAATACAGGCAAAATGGAAGCAGTGCACAATGATAAGGAAAGCTCTATAAGAGAATGTACAAAAAAATTAAATGCATCACATTCAGGTGTTCAGTTTTGGTCCAAGAATAACAACAACAGGACCAGACGGGGGAGTGGAGGTGGACGACGACTCAGCTACTCCCCTGATACTGACAAAAGACTTCTTCAGTGGGTGATGGACAGGGACAAAAATGGTTTGACAGTATCAAGAGAAGCGATCCAGACTCAAGCATTGGCTCTTATTCGTGAAGAGTGTCCTGATTTTAAGGCCTCCAGTGGCTGGGTGGAAAAGTTTCTGATACGTCACAAACTAAGTCTTCCGACAAAGACCAACATGCTAGGTAAGCTGAAAACTTTAACCAGGGACAGGGAAGCTCCCTTAATGTATCATAGCCGGGGTTTTCTTTAGGGGGACAACCAGAGATGTCACTAAGGTTCCGTCCATGGGGAGTGTGAGATGTAATTTTGCCAAGTGACTGTTGTGTCGAAGATGCACAGGGGACTTTGGAGACATTTATCCTTCCAGATCTAAGATGGGAGGGGAGGTGAATGGACCACAAGTTTGGCATGAATACTCGTCAATATTCACTAATCATAGAAATATGTAGTTTTTAGGGAAGTCAGGGGGGCGTGCACCCTGAGAAGTTTTTAAATTTTTAGAGCTCTGAAACCCTAATATGAGCGTTTCCCAAGACATAACTGTACAGATTGCAAGAGTGGCACATTTGCTGTTCAAATTTGTGCTAATGAATATTTACCGGTACTTTTCGTGCTTTTTTGCTGGGCTTTATTATTTCTACAACGTTTACGATTTCCGCCTGGTTCATCTACTGGTAATTCTACAACTAATGTAAAGATTTCAAAAGATGAAATATTTTGGCACAATAGATGAGCCTGAAACTCCCAAGCAGGTTTCCGTCTTCGATGCACAACGCACACAGCAGAATTACGTATCACACTGCCCTTTTGTTGTAGGTTCAGCGGCGCACCTGATAAACCTCCAAAGAAATAATAATCTGAAGATCGATTTTTTTTATAGGGTCGAGTAATCAGGGGCAAATTCAATAAAATTATTACACTTGTATTTTACAAGTGAAGCTATTGTTTCCTACCACCAAAGCAATAGCTATGCTTGTAAAATATTAGTGTAATAATTTTGAGTTTGCCTCAGGTTCTAGTTAGACTTGATCTGCCCTGACCAGCATGCGACCATTGCTAACTCCAAGTTATTGTTTTGATTTCAGAAAATGGCGGAGGAAAGAAGGGAATGTCGCCTTTGGTGTCGAATGGATTGGATGGAGCACCAGGTTCTTCCAGCAGTCAGTCATGTGCAGCTGGTAAGAAAAGTGCGGAGGAGAAAGTGGAAGATAGCCGAAAAACGGAAACTAATGGAAACAGTGATAAGGTAATAAAATAACATTTTAATCATTGTAAAGTTCTTTACAGGGATCCGTTTTTGGTATCTAACCCCCTGGCCTCAACGAGTGAAGTCGTTTGGCGTTAGACAGAGTAAAAGAATAGAAGACGAATATACACTGTACTCGTCCTCTGTAGTCAAAGGGCTAAAGGATCAACAGGATATTGAAGGATCCTTCCCGATAACTCTACATGATCTTCCCTTGAGATATAAGCGTAATATGCGACGTAGGCGTATAGACGTATGTAAAACCCAGTGGGGTCAGCTAGGGAACCGAAAGAAGTTCAAGAATAAATGAAATTCAAACAGTCATTTCAAACTCTAAACCGACAAACAAATCTGCCGTTAATATGAGTGTTCTAATGCTCGTGCTGGCCGTCATCTTTATGAAAACGATATATACGAGAAATGCCTGATAGTTTTCTCTGTGTTTGCATATTGTAATCAAAACACGTATTTAGCTTGACAAAGAAAAGCTTTAGAAACGTTCTCCCATTGCCTGGCGTTTTTCATTGTTCTTTCCCAATCTCGCAACTTCCTTCACATTTGGGTCACAATATTCAGTCATTGAGAGTCATTAGGCAATTCTTTATTCATCTGATTTTTGTGATACAGTTTGTAGTGAGTTTGGGAATTTTACGTTGGGTAATGTTGCTTTTCTAGGAAGTCAATTTAATGGATATTCCAATCAATCGCCGAGGACCAACGCGCAAACGAATCATAAGAGATTTCAAAGATGAAGACGATGATGATGAAGATTGCGATCCAGATGATCCAGATGGGGACTGCGAGAAAGCTGTTCCTGAAAACGTCAACCCAGAAAGACTTAAAGCTTTTAATGTTAGTTTTTAATATAGTTTTAACCCAAACGGGAACAGTGTTCGAGTGCAACCAATTTAATCCATTCCCCAGTGGATGTCTTGCCTTGACGAGCAAAATCACCAGAGTAAAGTAATGTAGATAACCAAAAAGATCGGGAAACTGCCGGAACTTAAGTGTGGAGAAACTGACATTTCGAACGAAGGCCTTTCGTTTTACTCCGAAGGCCCTACGTTTCGCTCCGACGAAGGGCCTTCGCTCGAAACCTCCGTTTCTCCACACTTAAGTTCCGGCAGTTTCCCAACCCTTTTGGTTATCTACAAGCCGTTCAATACTGCCGACGCAGTACTCAACTTTTATGTTAAAGTAATGTAATAGTAATCCAGCCTGAAAAGAAATTACAGAAAGAGGGAGTTGGTGGTTCGTACGAATCTTGGAAAACCCGGAGTTTTTTTCCTTATGCTGGAAACTCCTGGAAAAGTCCTGGAATTTTAGACTGACTCCTTGGAAACCCTGGAAAACTGAACTTGGGTTGAAGATTTTTAAATTGCCAATGATAACTATACAAAAAACTATTCTTTGTTCTTTCGTTGAGTTGATTTGAGTATAAAATATGCAACAAATACTCCTGGGAAACGGCAGTAAGAAGTCCTGGAAAGTCCTGGATTTTCAAGATTTTGAGAGTGTACGAATCATGGGTTCTTGCGGCTGTTTACATTACATCATCGGAGGTCAGCCGAAAGCTTTCGTATGACACAAGCGAAATTTGAACTTGGAACTTCGCGACTAAAGGATTTCAATGCCAGTCATAAAGTGGTTTGAATATATGGATTAAACTGGTTTGAATGTTGTTCTACGGGACCAAATTCTATCCTGCGGTTTGAATTTATGTCCTGTGAGTTCGATTTCTGTTCTGCTGGTTCGAATCCGGTTTTGCGTGTGTGCAATTGTGTTGGGCAGAATTCGAATTTAATGCTGTTTATGTTTTGTCTTCAATCCTGCATCAGCTACCTTCAAAGAAAAGAAAATTGTTGACAGAATATTGACCCAAATAACGCTCCATACTTTTTAGCTCACCATCTGAGTCAAGCTCAATGATTAGAGCGTCTCACCGGTCAGCCGAAGGTGCGGGTTCGAGTTCCATCTGGGGCTTAGATTAAGGACACGAGTTTGACGAAAGTTCACGTGTTGCCTTTAATTTTTAATTAGTTTGGGACATACGTTAGAGTTTATCTAATCGGTCGTTTTCTATTCATTTTTCCAGATGTTTGTCCGCCTTTTTGTCGACGAAAACCTTGATCGGCTCATACCAATCTCCAAACAGCCCAAGGACAAAGTGCTGGCTATCATCCACGCATGTCAGCGTCAGTTCCCTGAATTTCGTGACCGAGCTAGGAAGAGGATTCGCACGTATCTCAAATCTTGCAGGCGATTAAAGAAGCTAAAGGAACCATTGAGGAGGACCGCTGACCAAATAGTAATGTTCACGACACTGTTTTGCGAGTGCATACGATTTTTACCTCCTGGCCGAACAGAGTTAGAAGTTACTATATATAATAATTTTTCCTCATTTTTCTTTTCATAGAACTCCGCACCGTCCATGTCCTCCGCTCAAATGCAAGAAGTAAATGTAAGTTTACTCTCAATTCGATTTTGAATTATTGGAGTTACAAAAATCAGCGGTTTCATTAGTCCGACGAGCAAAAGCGGGAACTTCTTAAGAGATACAAATTGTGTTGCATAGAAACTCAATAAAGAGGTTGACCTAATATTTTTTTTCGCCAAGAATGCTGTGTTGTCTTTCGATTATTGTGTGGCAGCGTTCGTTTTTCGGTCTGTACGCAAAATGACGCACGCTGATTGGCTACCTAGCTGTGCAATAATTTATTCGTACAGATCGGCTAGCGGTTTAAGGCGCTAAGTGTGAGTTCCTTGTCCGAATTATACATTTTCCGGCCATATAAACAATTCCTTATTAACCTTGTTTCTTCGATCTGTACGGGAAAGTATTTGCCCTCGGAATTTACGCACAGACCTCGCTCTTCCGTCGCTTGGTCTGTACGAAATCCTCGGGCGAATACTTTCCCGTTCAGACCTCACACTCGGTTAATAAGTAATCAGTATTGGCACTTAGCTGTACTAATATACACTGGCGTTGCAAGTTCTTTAAAAGTAGAGGCGAGAGCAAAAATAGCATTAACTCCTTGCTGTCCCTATGGTTCGTACTCTAACCATGCAGACTTCAGTATTTTGCTTGTCTAACTCCAGACGATTTTACTCGTCAAGGAGAGAAGTTAGAAACCTAGGTGTGGAAGGATCTCCTTAACTTTTTATTGTCCCTCTAGTTCGTACTCGAACCATCCAAACTTTAGTACTTTTACTTGTCTAACGCCAGGAAATTTTACTGTACTAGTCAAGGGAAGAACCTTAGGTATGTAGGAAAGGAGTTAATGTCATAGAGAGGGGAGTTAGAAAGCTGTGAATTCGTGATCAGAACTGTTTACAGAGCCAGGCAGAATTACGATCGTTGGAGATATTGTCTTTTATCCATCCAAAATCCGGTGCCAGCAGACAACTTTATGAAATAGAGTAAAAAACAAATCCCGAAAAACAATGACATATGAGTCGATAACAAGATGACGAATGATTGCGTTGTCGTCTTGTTGTTGACTTATATCTTGGGTTTTCAAGATGTTATTGTTTTTCGGGGTTTGTTTTTTACTCTATTTAACCATTCAACGTATGCGGTATCCGACCGGGGTTACTAAGTTTCAGAATTTCCCCAACCAGAATATGTGTCACGTCAGGGCCGCTTATGCGAGAGAAAATAAGCTGCGTCTAATGTAAGCCTAGGCTAAAATAAGCCGCTTTATACTCTCGTATAAAAGGCTCCCAGTGAAGTTGTTCACGACCAAAATTCGCTGCGGTTAATTTAAGCCGCGAAAACAGTCGTATAAACGTAAACTTATATTTCGTAGCTTATTTTGGCGTTGGCTTATATTGGCCGCGGCTTATTTTGGCGTTGGCTTATATTGGCCGCGGCTTATTTTCTCTCGCATGAATGGCCCTATTGTTGTCTAAATACGAAAAGTCTTCTCCGTCAGTATGACCGAAAGTTAATATTCATCGCGGACCTCAGTAGAAGATATATTTAAAAAAATTGATGAAACGCTTTCAGGTGATCTGACCTCTATTTCGTCTGTTTTATTTTTACTACAAGTAAGATAATAAGTATGTGTATAGACCACTGTTATTTTCGCTTCGATTTGACATTGATGAAAAAAAAATATTCTTTTAGAATATTTTAGCGTCGGCCTGTGCAAACGAGGCCGATTTTGGCGAGGGACATCAGACATCCATAACGACGCAAGCTGCATTTCAGACCCGTTCAAACAGGCCATCGTTAACCAACGATCGGGCAGCTTCGCCTGCTGGAGCAGGGGGACGTAGCAGTACCTCGACGATGACATCATCAGACACACCTCCTCCTACGAGGACTGAAGTTACACCTGTCCAGAGGTTATCGCTCGGCAGTGCTGTGGCACCAGGTGAGTAAAATCAACCCAGTGTCCTACCAGTAAATGTGGACAGTCTGCATTGGTAGATTGCATCAGTCAATTTAACGCGTCTGCATTAACTGAGTGAACTTCTGGCAACATCTGTCGAATTCTAGTGATGTCTTGGTTGAGGGAATTCTAGAGATGCGTCAGCCGGATGGATCTCGTGGATGGATAAAACGCCATTCAGTTGCTTCTTTACTAAAAAAAACACACGAAAAAAATCTCACTTTGTGAGGATTCATGTGATGGG
Source organism: Nanipora kamurai (assembly GCA_036872915.1). Lineage (NCBI taxonomy): Eukaryota > Metazoa > Cnidaria > Anthozoa > Scleralcyonacea > Helioporidae > Nanipora > Nanipora kamurai. The sequence continues at coordinate 3,591 of JBAHVQ010000389.1, read as the reverse complement.
ATATATATTAGCTAAGCGGTAACGCCGAGGTTTTTGTTCTGGTTAGGGGTTTAGACGCAATAAATGATCTGATACATTCACCCAATGGAGGGCGTCTAGCTTTATTTGCAGGAAACGCACTGTACGAAAACTCAATAAAGTGTTTGATAAACTTCGGGGCAAACCACACGTAGTTTTGGTCATGGTATTCAACTTTTGGTCACCCTGAGTCCCGACACCAAGAAAACCGCGCAAAAACTCAAAAGATCTCATGTTGATTCATGTGAAGGGATTTATGATCTAAGAGGTAAAACCGAAGTATTTTTTTTTGGTTAGGGTTTTTTTTGTTCCCGTTATGTTGTCTGGGACCTGGCCAGTTTCTGTAGACGCAATAGATCTGATGCATTCTTCCAACGTGGGTCGTCTAGCTTTATTTGCTGGAGACGCACTTGCGAAAACTCAGGAACGTGTCTGATAGACTTTGAGGCAAACCACGCAATTTTGGTCATGGTATTCAACTTTTGGTCACCCAGAGTCCCGACGCCAAGAAAACCGCGCAAAAACTCAGTTAACTTTAAGTATTTCATTGCAAAAAATCCAACTTTGTTTTGTTTCATGTTTATAGCAAAAGAAAATTGAATTTAGAAAATCGCCGACATATTTTTTTAGATGATTTATCGGAGATTACAATGGTGTAAATTTCAAAACCATAAGTTAAATTCTAAAGAACTTTAAACTTTTGAAGCCAACACACTTATTTTTTTCTTTCGGGAAATAAAATAGTTGGCCACTGTATTTTCCTGTGTTACTACAGGGGGATTATATACTTTTTAGCTATGGGATATGGAATTTCGTAGCTGTTTTATACCTGACTTAATTTTCCAATTTTCCTTCGTTTTAGAATCACTAGCCGCCGCTCGTGCAAAGGTCGGAGCTGAATACAAACTGAACCCAACCGAAGTGACCGCCATCCGACAGCTCATCGCAAGCTATCGTGAGTCTGCAGCGTTTCTTTACCGCTCAGCGGACGAACTTGAAGCGCTCCTACCAACTTCTACGCAACCTTCCCAGAAGGCAGTGCGTTGATCGTTCGAAAGTGACGTCACTATCGTCACTGATCGCTAATGACCGTTAGCTATAACCGCACTGATGTCTCTTCGGGAAAAACTTCAGCAAGCACATGCGAGTGTTTTTTTAAGGGGAGTCTGTTTTAAGACTTTGAAGATTCGAAGATTTCAAGCAATTTATCATCAGAAAGTGTTTTTCATCCGTTTCAATTCGACGTTACGCTCTACGTGTCGGTCAACAGAAACAGAAAAGAAGGTCTACGCGGAAAGCGATTCTCTTCGGTTTTCCACCAGTAAACACGTTTTGTCGTTCCCCTGTTTCGTGTTTCGGGAACTCGTATTTTTGAGACTTCGTGAGCGGTTTGAGGAAGTATTATTTGTCGTGCATGATTCCGCTGGACAACGTGATCGTCGCATGCTATTTATTCTCTTACGAACAATGCACGAATTTGACCGATTTTTTCGGTTATATGTTTGGTGTAGGAAAACCACTGTCATGGCATATCTTCAGTATTTTATCTGTACTAAAGCAACACCGGTCGGTACTCAAATCACCTTTGTAGGTACCGCGTGCGTCACGAAATTTTTCTGGCAGCTCTGACCTATGGTACACGTCGTGTTTTGTGCCCCACGTCTTTAAAAGAGACGCACCGCTGTGCATTTTACTTTGAATACAGTAGTCTCAGACCTTATCACTATGTTGTGAGTTAGTTC
>JBAHVQ010000388.1:72343-84748 GCA_036872915.1 Nanipora kamurai | reverse complement strand
TGAACGGCATAATCTTCCTTAATGCTTCAAGGGCATACGTGGACAGTCCTAGTTTATCGCTGTTATAATCACTGATGCCACGATAACTCGTTGCCAGGCCCCAGCTGGACGGATTGGAATTCTGTAGGACGATATTTGAGACTAGCAACCAGCCACCTTAACAAAAATATTACGGTATTATGAAAAGTTTAAAACCTTCAAAATTTATCCTATTTTATTACAATTATAAAAATAAATCTCTTTGATAAATTTTATGAGGTTATCATGTGAAAAATTTCAATATGATCTCTATGAATATTAAAAACATATAAAAGTACCAAACGGCTATCGGGATTTAAAAGAGTTCGTGATAAATTTACTTCCCTTTATATAAATGTCTTATTATTTATTTTTTTTCGTCACATGCCACTAATAATGATGATATCAGGTGATCATGCAAATAATCTTTTGCATTATGCTTTCTGTCTTTGATGTAATTTTACTAGAATAGAATAGAATAGAATAGAATAGAAGAGAAGAGAAGAGAAGAGAAGAGAAGAGAAGAGAATGGATTAGATTAGATTAGAATAGGATAGTATAGGATAAGATAGGATAAGATAGGATAAGATAGGATAGGATAGGAAAGAATAAAATAGAATAGAATAATAGCTTTATTTATGTACTGATGCGTAATGGTGGTACGTACAAGCACATAAATGTAACCTTTGCTCACCATCTGAGTCCATGCAGCTCAATGGTAAGAGCATCTCACCGGCGATCGGAAAGTTACTGGTTCGATTCCCGCCAGGAACTCAGGGAGTTTTTCTGAATAGAATAGCTTGAACATGCGTGTTATAAACATCGTATAAATACCAAGCTACCACATTTAATGAAAACGATGAATAACACTCTGTCAAATCTTTTCAATATTACGCCTTTACTAAACACTCTATCCTAAACTTCACCAAACAATGCAATAAATCGGTTATATACCTTAGAGCGAGGTGTTTAACTACTGTTTAATAAACGAGCTGCAGTGTTTTATTGGAGTTAAAACCACGCGGGTGTAACCCGGCTGGTTTTTCACCCGATAAAAAACGTTCTGCGAGCTTATTGAACGGCTTCAAAAATAAAATGTCAAAGCGTGCCCCTGTGGAGTTCAAACAATGGCTCACATTGGCGGAGGAAAATATTAGCATACAAGAAAAACAAGCTGTGCTTTATTAGCATTCTTTATAATTATAAAGAATACTAATAAGGAGTGCTTTGCACGATTAATGGACGTTCGTCAAGCTCATTATCTCAGAAAAATGATTTCTGAGCCCTAGACGGGAATTGAATTCGCAACCTTCTGATGACCGGTGAGACGCTATAACCATTGAGCTACCACGACTCAGATGGTGAGCTAGGGTGCAGGGTCGTCAGATGTATTGCCTAAGCGGAAGTCGCGATATATGATAATAATGATTGAAATACTTAATGCTGAACATAAACTTGGCTCATCTAGGAGCTTGATAATATCAGACAACTAGTGAACGTTCGTCAAGCTCGTTATCTCAAAAAAACGATTTCTGAGCCATCTGAGCTGTGATAGCTCAATGGTTAGAGCGTCTCACCGGTCATCAGAAGGTTGCGGATTCGATTCCTGTCTTGGGCTCAGAAATCGTTTTTCTGAGATTACCGGTTTGACGAACGAAAAGAAGTGGTTTGCGTGCATGTTTGATGCTTGAGATATCGTGGTCTGTGACATTTGTTAATTGTTTCCCCCATGCGATGCATCGGTCCAGGAGATGTTCAGATATTGAAGGGTAAAATTTTACTATATCAAAGGATATGAATGATTTTCTCGGTTTGTTGTGGATTGATTGGAACCACGAGATTGTGTCGGTGGAGTTTCGCCACTGGTTTACTTGGGTTTTAATTCTTTTTTGATTCCTTATGTTGTTTAGGACAGATTTGCTTACTTTGTCGAGGTTACTTTTCGCAGGGTTGATGAGGCGGCATTTGGGGTTGTTTTCAAAGTCTGGTTTATCATCTTTCAGATATATAAAGGCTGGTGTTTCGTTTATAGGATCTATACGGTTGGATATGTCTAACATAAAATCCTTTATCACTAGACACAACAAAACAATACTCAAAAGACATGACAACCAAACAAAACCAACAAACACAAACAGCATACGGCACTGTAACTGTAGACTACCTGACCAATGCCCAACCCAAGACAATTGCCTAAAAACAAACGTTATTTACAAGGCCGAAGTTACAACAACTGACAACAACGAGAAACTAACATACATAGGCGTCACTGTCAACAACTTCACGACAAGATAGCGAAACCACATCAAATCACTGAACAACAAAAAATACTATAACGAAACTGAACTTTCCTATCACATTTGGCAACTCAAGGACAACAAAGAATTACACGATTAAGTAGGAAATTTTCAAACAGAAAAGCTCTTAATCTTGAAGGGACGTAAAAAGAACATTTTAAATAAACAATCGGAACTTTTTAGTACATGCCGACATGTAACACAGCACCATCTTTGAACCTGTAAATTGTGTGAATAATTAAATGATCTGTCAGTTGCCTGATGATCGCCTGAGCGCGTGAAACTCAGACTAGCGACAGCAAATTTTGTCTATTTTCACTTCCTTTACTCGATCTACTATTATTATTATTGTTATTATTATTTAAATTTATTTAAATACGGTAGCCTTTCAGTTGCCTGATTTTCAAAGGGCCATATGGTATTACAAGGAACTAGTCTACAAATACCCTATACAATTATACAAAATAAATAATTATCACATAGTAACATAGAAAAGTAGTAGTTGTTATTGTATAAAAAGTCGGATGACTGTTGCGGTGTGACTAGCTCTCTACATTGCGATATTTATCGTTGATTAAGTTTTTAAAAGATCATGTAGAGAGTTGTTCATACACATCAATAATTTCTAATGGTAATCCATTCCAGGACACAGCTCCAATAGGTATAACTAGTTTTTAGGAAGCTTGTTTTAGGCTTATTTAAGTAAATTTTTCGGTCATTGCTTCTCAGATTGTATACGTTATTGTGGGTATTAGTAAATAATTCTGATATGTAACTCGGCGCAACTCCTTGCAATGCCTTAAATATCATCAACAGCTCTCTCTTCTTGTATGGTATTGAGCACTGTTTATTCTCAAGCCAACACTAGAACCTTCTTGGGTATCATTCTTGGTTTATATATGTATATATAATAATAATAATAATAATAATAATAATAATAATAATAATAATAATAATAGTTGGGTGGTGTGCGAGTTGTAATAATAATAATAATAATAATCTTTATTCAGGATACCCACATCACTTTCGTGTTTTTCAGTGGGGTTCCTGCATTAATATTAAACATATTACTTTACAACATATTTATGAAACAATATATATGTTATTTGAACGTTAAAACAAGAAAAGGTGGATAAAGGCAATTAATTATATACAAGGTTAAGAATTAGAAAGTCCGTTAAGAGCAGTCTTGAATTTAGGTAGGGATTCAGTTTTTAAATAATACTGTCTAACTTGTTGAAGTCCTTCGAAGCGTTATATGTCGGTTTTTGTTTACCCCAGTTTGAGTAAGTGATTAAATAATTAATAATAATAATTAATTATTAATAATAATTATCAATAATTTATATAATAATATAATTATATATATTATATTATATATAATTTATATAATTTATAATAATTTATTACATAATTTTTTATATTTTTTATATTTGTATTTTTTTATTCGCTCTACTGGTCTGGTATTGAGCGCTCTTTATTCTCAAGCCAACACTATCACCTTCTTTGTATAAATATATATATATATTTATATATATGCATATATATATATGTATATATAGATAGTTGTTAAAAACAAAACCATATGACGAGAGTGCTCGATACGAAAGTAGAGCAATATACAAACAAACAACCAGAGGCAGTCTTGAGTTAATTCATTTATTTCTCTGATAAGAAATAAATGAAGTAACTCAAGACTGCCTCTGGTTGTTTGCTTGTATATATACGGATTTTAGCATAGAGATCATATATTGACTAGAGAGGTCGTTGTACCGAAATGCTTCGCAACCGCAGGCGACAAATTGAACGGCCGCCATCTTCGATAAATTGGGACCCCCAAATAATTCGCTGTTGTCCGTTGTTTTTTCTTTTTATGTAAAAAGAATACAAAACAAGTAAGGGAATAAGAGAGATTTTTATTTCAATACATAAACCGCTGTTAGTTACGGTGAATTTGACGTTTTTTAACAAATTGAAGGATATTTTTGAGTAAATTCGTCAACGAGAATTATGGGTAAACTCACGAAGGTGAACTCTCGAATAGACGGTAAAGGGCCTGGAGGCAATGGATTGGTCCCCATTTACTCAAAATGGCGGGTGTTCATTTCGTTACCAATTTTCGGCGCCCATACCCTCTCTAGTTTCTGTATCTGTATGGATCGTTGGCACTGATCTCAATATGACTAGGTTGCACATCAAAGCAAAAAAGTTAAGCCACAGGAAATGACGTTTTTGGAGTCCCGAGTTGGCCGTCATAAAATTTTGTAGGGAGTGAAAAGCTCATAGACGACTCACAAAAAAGGTCTAATAAAGCCGACTTTTGTAAGCATAATTGCACAAACAATGCCAAAAAAGTTGCAAAAACTTTAGTTTTTGTATTCTTTGGTATTCCTAAACAGTGAAACATGTTATTTTGTTGTGTTTTTACGGTGACGTTATCGAGAAACAGGAAAACTCGTAAAAAAACCGTGAAATCAGTCAAAAATTTTAGTGTAAGTCTATTTTTCTAACTTTGAAAATAAATTGTGTATCTTAAAAAAGTCTTACGGTGTGTTCCTAACAGCTTTAAAAAGTATTTCCGTTTTTATTTCCTTCTGTCCACTGGCTGGCAGTAAATTAGCATCTGTTGATAATTTTTCGGTGTTTCGAATTCCCCCGGGAAATTCTTGTGATTTGCCTTTCACCCTGACCAAATTTAATCATGTGACGTCATTATTCTTTGTTGTATGATATATGAGATTGGGAGCTACTCTTAAACTTGCAAAGAGCACTGGACAGGGAGTAGCAAGATGGCAGCCGCGAGTTTCAAAATCTTTACTGCTGGCCTTAGAGGGTGCGCAATCCAGTTATATTGAGATTAGTGATCGCAGGACGTCCAACCTGACACGTCAAAACTCAGAACGCTGTTTTAAAAAAAACCCTGGAAATCCAGAGGTTTCTGGCTGGGCTTTTATTTAAAAACTATTTATTTTTAATTAATCGTTGATACACGTAATTATTTTCAACTGAAAGTTAAATCAAAAGAATGTTTTCACGTATTTTTGGCCAAATATTTTTATTACAATGGAAATTTGTGTAAAAAGGTACAAAAAGAAAAGCGACATGTAACCGTCGTAGAAAGAGCAGAAAGATGGCGAGAGGACGAAAGTGACAAAAGTTGGTAAGCGAGACAGCGTAGATTGGGTAAAAGAAGGTATTAAGGTTGCAGGACTCGTGCATAAGCGACTGAGAGTAAAGGTAAGAAAAAGCAGTATTTGTGAGTACGCGAGAATGTTACGAGAGAGTATAGAGAAACGAAAGGCGAGATTGTTTATCTTAAGTAGATCAGATCCTGCTTTCAAGCATCAAGATGGACAGATGCGATTAAGGGCGAGAGGTTGTTGCGTGCACGTATTTGTAGTTGATATGTTACTTTCTTGTCAAACAATTATAAGAAATATTCTTTAAATATATAACTAATATGTTCGGGTCATTTTTAAGGTGATCTTACACCCAAAAAGCATGTTTTTACATTAAGTATAAAACCATATAAGGTTCACGTTATCAAAAAATATGAAAGTGCAACGAAGAAAATACTCAATTTTAGTTCGATGTTGCCATGGTAACCAAGATACTAGCCCTCATGGCGTTAAGAAACCCTAACTTTCAGAAATGATAAAACGTGAAGAAATTAATGAAGAAATATTAATAATGTTTTTTTAACAATAAATACAAACTCTAGGAGCTAAACCTAAGAAAACGGAACAATTGTCAATGTTGCATAATTTTTCAAATATTTTTTTTAGAAAATAGCATTTCTAAAGCAAGTTCTAAGCGATTGTAATTAAGGAAAAATTACAATAATTCTCAATGTTTTTGGTTTGGCTCCCAGGTAGTTACTGTATCTTACAGTATTTCAGGAAAATTCTATGATTACAAAGAAATGGACATATGCTTTCTGAAATAAACGCTTTTTGCAATTGCAGAAAAACCGCTTTAAAATTTTAGCAGTGAATTCAATTACCACAACGAAGCATTTTCACGGTAACTGCGATTAAAATCAGATTTAGCGAATTAGATAAAACATTTAAAATGTGGAAACGCAATGCATATTACCATGGTGGATTTTTCGGGGAGTGTAAAGCTGTCATTTTGCTAGAGACATTGTAATGGCGCCCAGACCTGGGTTTATGACCAGGCGTCACTCCGTTCATTCCTGGCCAGAACACCTTGGGACAACTCCAAAAAACAGTGCAATTTGAAATACGTCCTGGCAGCGACGTAGAATACAAGCCAAAATCACCCCTAATCTAACCTCTCCCCCGTTCAATGTTGAATCCAGATATATTGTTGAGCTTAAGTTCGTCACTCTTCAACATTGAATGGAAGGAGAAAAAAGGAAGAGGGCGTGATTTATGAGCGTGACAACATTTTATTTGAAATACGTTTGGTGTCCCAAGACATTTGGCCAGGATTTATTAAAATGAAGTTCCGCTTTGGTGCGGTGGCTGACTTAGGGGACATCATGTAAGAGTGATAGTTCATTTGCTCAAGACTTTTGAAAGAAGCGAGAAATCTAAACAATGTAATATTTTTTGTTGTTGTTATTCGGGTGGAGGTCACATCGAAGAACTCCCGGAGATCCGAACTTTAGCGTGACGAGTACAAAAAGATTCATCAAACAATTAAGACTGGCATGTCGTTCAGATATGTTGGAAAGTCCCTCACCTAGAATATGTATTGGCTTTTGGTTTTGAACCCAACTTAGATCCAGCATAAGTTTCCAAGTTTTTGCAATAGATGTAGATCCTAGTCGAATTTTAATGAAGTGTACCCATAATCCTATTAGAAAGTAGTCTTCAGAGCAATGCAGTACTTGTGGCATTCTAACCTTATGTTGAGCTTTGCACAAAAATGTGGACCATTAGATTGTTGGTGAATTTATTTAATATTAACTACCCATGGCAAGAACTAAAATGAAAGCATTTGGTACAATTTTTGCTATGTATACTGCAAATGTTAGCTTCCTAGAAGTCCATACTATTCTAAAAAGCAAATTTCAAATCGGCCTATCCTTTACATTTAATAATCACCTACCGTGTAAATATAACAGATTTGACAGATATAACAGAGGGATAAATAAATCAATTTCATCAAAATTTCAAAAACCGAAAAAATTCAATTTTTTGAGTGCAAGACCTCTTACGTAAAAATGACTATATATAGAAACCAGAAAATTCTGAATTTTTCTTTTGTGATGTATGATAAATCGTGAGAGTATGGATTAGGTGTTTATACACTTCTGTCAATCATTTTTTTCAAAGATGGCGATTACTAGGCAGAGATACTCTGTTTTAAAGACAAATTTGACAATAGGAAGGGCTTACGAGCTGAGTTACTAGATGGTTGCAAAGCGAGTTTAGCGTAAATGTTGTGGTCAGGGGGATAACTTGCTTCCAGTGGATGAAGGGAGGTATGACAGGTATTTGCTCGCTCTAGAGAAAAGTTTTGCTTCCTCTGTAATCCCTCATTGCAGAGGCCCCAAGGTAATGGTAGTACGCAAAAGGTAATAAGCAACAAGTTAAAACAAAAGAAAACCCAAGCGAGTAAGGGATCGAAGCCAATGCTTAATATGCTATGAAAAAACATAATGCTTTTTTCTTTTTTAGCACCCAGATTGCAATTAGTCCAAAGTGGTTGAGCCCATGAATAAACATCTAGACCTCTGTGTCGAAACCAGGCTAGAATGAACTTCCTCTTATCATCTGACCTTCTAAGGGCAACCCATCTTCCCACTCAAAATTAACGTTGATCCAGAAATTGTATTGACCTGCAATTTACGAATGTAACCCCAACCTAGGGTTGGGTTTGATTTTCGTCTAGGGCTCACAAATCGCTTTTCTGAGGTCATGAACGTGACGAACGTTCGCTGGTCGATTAATGTTACTCTTTTGTTTATTCCGCAAATAATATCTCAGTCCCTTATGCCGATGGGGCAGTTTAATTCCATAACATCATATTTCCAGACTTAGTGTTTAGTGCGCACAGGAAGCTGTCACAATTTAGCTTGGAATAAATGTGGTTGACAGGACTTTCTTACCTTCCTAAAACATTTTAACATTTGTTTTATGATAACAGCTTTTGCGAACTATGATTAGAACAATTTCGGTTAATGTACTTTGCCATAATTTTATTTCCATCAATTTATCATACGGAATAATTCAGTACCGATTGAAAATTTCTTTAGTCCTAATAGCCAATTATGCACTTGATGAAAAGCTTCAAGCAAGTAAATCAACCCACTTATTAACTAATTATTACATTTACTTTATTATCTGAAAAGTTTCCTACCTCCGTCTGTTTTCATGTCACAAAATACTTTTATTGGTCCAATGTTATCAATAAGGATCCAATACTCTCCATTTGACAGATATGTTACATTTTTCTTCTGAAGAATGTCCAAACACGACTTTCCTGGATTGGTATAGGTGCCAAACTGTAGATTCAACAAAACTACGGTCATATTTTGCTGCTGAATTTCTTTATCATCTTAAAGCATGAATTTCTACTCCGTTATTCTCGCAAACGCACCTCTGTAGATTGGCTTAGTTTGTAAGCAAAGCAAATGTCTCAAAGAAATTATGCTCTATACGCGCATATTTAACAAAACATTGGACATAATTGTTGTTACATTTGCGAGGTTTATGCCCTGATAACTGGAACCCTTTAAACAATCCCGTAAGACTGTGTATAATTAGCATTGTCTGATTAGAAATAACTTTGTCTGTTTTGTATCTAGTTCAAATGGACAGCCAACAAGGAAAAGATTCATGCTTTACGTATTTTAGTCGAACTGGAGCTACAAGAGAACGTTTGGAGTAGAACATGAAGAAAGCGTGCGAGTTGCTCGAGGTCGTAGTTGAATACCCTACCAAATCTCTACCAAGTTTTTTTCAAGTGGACCTGTAAGTAATCTGAGTCCACGAAATTACTGCAAGCAAGTCTTAAACGTGCAATCAAAAGTTCTTCATATAAAGTCTAGAATCCAAGAACGCTAGCTACTTGACATATCTCAGCGAGTTGGATTAACCATTTGACTTTATACCTTAGGCAACTTTTTCAGTTCTTTCTCGATATTGTTCAAGGTCATACTGGTTTCTGTTGTAAGGTTTTTAAGCATCTCCCGGTTCATTACCTCATTTTCTAAACAGAAATATGCTTTCAAGTCAGTATAGTCTTAATAATTGGAATATTGCAAAATCTTAGCAGATTGCGTCCCTTTATGACGATGACATACAACTTAAAGTCCAATGTAAAATGAAGGCCACGGTAGTGAAACTAATAGAGCTATAACTGAGAACAACATTCGTCAAACATGGCTGCGATCATTAATCAACACAACAGTGCCGTCAATTTGTGCGCGTTACCATATTTAACAATTGTATGATGAATTCTAGTTACATATAAATTCATGAATTGTGAGATGATATAGCTATTTTCTACAACCAGCTACTTCATGATAAACCAAATTATGGCTGCACATAGATTTACTGATAGTGAAACCATACGTGAAATATTGGAAAACAACGATCGTTCTACTTAGGCAACTAATATTTGCTGTACCTTGCATGAGGTAAAGATTTTTCTCCGTACTTTTTAATTAAACAGCCAGGAAATTTTATTTCAAGGTCTCAAACCTTTTTGTACAGATTGAACAAAATTTAAGAGGAAGTTTACGAATTTAGGGGTGGGATGGTTATTTATACGAAGAATTTATGCCTAAAGATTCTGCGTTGTGGAATGTGTAGGGACGAGAAACTAAAGCAGAACTACTGTCCGTAAAGAGTTCAGTCGTTTTGCTAATTTTTCTGATTGAAAAAATAACATACTCTGTTAATAGCAATATAAATATATTGTTAGTAATATTAACATGATTATATTGGTAATGTACTTTAAGAAAGTCTGTTTAAGTCTTTCTTAGCGATGTTTGGCAGGAACTAACGGAGTAGATTGGATAACTCACCCCATAAAGTCTGATTTACTTTTTTTATTTGTTTTCCCAGATGAGAAATATCCTTGTGTACCATGTTTCTGATCTTAAAACAAAGAGAAATTTAAAGATGTTTGTACAAACAGGAGAACAAAGCAAAGCAAAACAAAACGACACAAATCGAACCAAAACAACATCAACAGGTGGACCGATGTGGAGAGAAGTGACGTTTAACGAACATTAAAACAGAAAAAACGCTTGGAATTTCAGTATTTTTAACACAAACAATCTGAAACTGCAATACAAATAATACAAATATAAGATACAAAATATGCATGCAATAGTGCCTTTTATAACTAGATAATTGTTCAAATAAACATTAGACTGAGTCACATCTGTTCCGAGCGAATTTCCCGTCCAAAATCGTCTTTAAACAAACCAAATCGACAGTAAAAACTAGTTTTTAAAAGTGCTTAAAGAAAAACCTACGACAGATAAACATTCCATGTGCTTCCTTCCCATTATAGCTTTCGGTCAGCTCACCTCTGATATAACATGAGTACTTTTGAATTATCAACTATGTACACTAAACCAACAGAAAAACACATTTTTGGTGACACTATTCCTTAATGCTACACAAACTACAAAAGAATATTTTTGGAATGCTTTCCATAATAATTTGTCACATTTTCACCAATTTAACAAGCATTGCACATAAAAATAAGAATCTACTGCTATTCCTTAGTTTGCCTTGCTGATTACTCTTGAGCGTGTCAAACTAATGTTGTTAACAACAACAGAACTGAAATTGAAATCTTGTTATAATCGATGCAATTGATGAACCAGGTGGGAACTGTGTTCGTAGAATAAAAATCATTCTCTAGCTTCACATATAGCAACGAAAGGTCAGAATTAATAAAATTGTAATTTAATCCTTTGACATGTATGGCTCTGCTTCGTAAGTTCTTCTTGGCAGTAATATTTATTCTACGAAATCTCATTATATGCAGTCATTTGTGTTAATATAAGGTAAAATTTTGGTGGCATTTCTTCGGACTTAAAGGAAGCTTGGTATCGAGGGTGTAGTCGAATATGCTACCAAATTCGTACCAGGTTTTTCCAAGTGGATCTGTTAGTTATCTGAGCCCACGATATTTCTGCAAGCAGGTCTCGAACGGCCGATTAAAAGTTCTTTATACGAAGTCCAGAATGCAGGAACGCCAGCTACTTGACATATCTCAGTGAGTTTGATCAATCATTTAATACATACCTTAAATAACTTTTTGTTGAAGATCACACTGGTTTCTTTTGTAACGTTTTTAAGTATCCTCTGCTTCATCGCCTTAATTTCTAAACAGAAATATTCTTTCAAGTCAGTATAGTCCTAATAAAGGGAATATTGAAAAATCTTAGCAGATCGCGTCCCTTTATGGCGATGACATACAACTCAAAGTCCAATGTAAAATAATCGTCACCGTAGTGAAACAAATAGAGCTATGATCGAGCACAACATTTGTCAAACATGGCTGCTATCGCTAATCAACTCAACAATTCCACCAATTTTTGCAGAGTGTCATATTAAACAATTGTATCATGAGTTGAAGTCACATATCAATTCATGTACTATGAGATAATATAACCATATTTTATAACCAACCATTGTATGATAAACCAAATTATGGCTGCATGTAGATTTATTGATAGTGAAACCATGTGTGAAATATTTGAAAGCAACGAAAGTTCTACTTAGTAAACTATTATTTGCTGCACCTTTCCTGAGGTAAAAATTTTTCTCCGTACTTTTTAATTAAACAGCCTGGAAATTTTATTTCAGGGTCCGAAAGCTTTTTAGAAAGATGGAAAAAAATTTAGGAGGAAGTCTAAAATTTAGGGGTGGGATGGTTATTTATCTGAAGAATTTATGGGCGAAGTATAAAAATGTTTTACTGCAAATGCGACCTACTTGTTACTGTTTTATAAAATTTGAGTTTGAGCTTTCGTCGTGTACGACCTCATCAGAAACTCTGATGAGGTAAAAGACGATGAAAACTCAAACTCAAATTTTCAAATTTTCAGATTCAAATATTATAAAACAGCAACAAGTAGGTCGCATTTGCAGTA
>JBAHVQ010000388.1:46084-65509 GCA_036872915.1 Nanipora kamurai | reverse complement strand
ATCGTCGCCGTCGAACATTGCTGGTAGAATGTTCGTTGTCATTTTCTTCCGTCGATCTGTTGGGTTATCCCACCGCTGCGCACCAATTGTAACGTGCCGAAGTACAACACACAAAACACACGCTCGGGTTTTTTTAACAATATATTTGTCTAGTTTGGCATGTGCAACCTTCTCACTTTCGGTGCACGCTCACTTTCCGCTGCCTGAGCCTATCCTATTACAATACATATTTAACTGTCTGGGAGCAGTCTGTTTTAATTAGCACGTTACACTAAGACGAAACACTTACCAAGTACCATTGTAAGGTTACAAAGAAATTAAATTTTTTCATTTATTCATTATTTATTTATTTATTATTTATTATTTATTTATTTATTTAAATTTATTCTTTTAATTTATTATCATACTTTTGCCAAATTTCACAGCTTTCTGCAACTTGCCTCCAGATATTTTCCTCGTTTTGTACATTTTAATTTGTTGGCATCAAGCAATTTAGGTTACGATACTTAAGTAAGCCGTGTCTTATTAAGTTATGTCTAGTGTGATCTCCCGCAATGAAAAAACTGCACCATACTATTATCTCTGACCTCTTTCACCGGCTGAAGTCTTGCGCGAAAACGCGAACCAAGACATAGATGGCTTCCCTGGACAGGGGTGGATCCAGAAGAAGTTTCACTGTTTGGGCACCAAGACAGATTATAGACTAAGTGTTGTGGTGTTTTGACATGGTGTAGTGTGGTGAATTATTATGGTGTAGTGTGGCAAGATTTGGCATGCTGTATTGTAGTGATTTGTTACGCTGTAGTCTGGAGTGATTTGACATGGGGAGGTCTTATAGTGTGACGTGGTATGGTTTCACATGGTGTAATGTGGTGAGGATTTAAACTGTGGTGCGGTGGTTTCAAGTGTGTCATGGTTGGATGTGGTGTGGTATGGCATGATATGATTCTTACGGTATACAGTGGCGTAGCATGGTGGGACATGGTATGGTATAGCATGGTTTGGTATCGTATATCACAATATAACATGGCATGGTATCGTGTGGTATAACGTGATGTCCATGATGTGATATGGTATGATATGGTATCGTAACGTTGTGTCGTATCCTACCGCTTTGGAGGCTTAATACCAACCGTTCGTGTGATCAACCTTTCCTAAAATTGATTCTAAAAAGTTCCATTGAGGGAGACCTCAATAAAGAATATATAAATATCGAAAATCGGGTTCAATAGGTCGATTTTGTTAATTCATTACAGTTTCATACTTCATTCTGTATGGAAAAGGCTAAAGATTTTGCTGCGATGAAATCTAGGGGTTTGCGTATTTATCAGTTCACAAACACTTTCAGGGTTGTATCTAGGATTTTTTTCGTGGAGGAGACGTTCCGAGTAGTTGACAGTCACGAGGTTTCTTGCGGGGTAAGGGGATGACGTTTGAAAATTTTTGAAGTGAATATATGCAGCGGTTAAATCATGCTGTTGTATTTTGAGGAAGAATTATATTTTGATAATGTTTGCTCCGCTGTTTCCAATCCTAGCTCTTTTGCGGCGAAAGATGGAGTACTTGGGATGAGGATAACCAACATCTCTCCAAAATCATTGGTGGAATTCTGCTAAATTACTACCTTGATGTTGTTCAGGAGAAATATCGTCGACGAGAACGAAAAATCGGTGGATACAAGTCCAAGATTACATGGCACCTGTAGGGTGGATGGTTCAAGGGCATCGTACCCTAGGAGTCTAGTTTTTGACCCCCTCGAGAAAAGTTAGTTCGTGGTTGTCCTGGATACCCATCAATTGTATGGGACCTTCTTCCTGGACGTCGTAATAATTACTTGGTGTCCAGGAGGGGTTAGCTCCACTATTTGAGTTTGGGTTAAGGTTAGAGTTCTTGTTTATTCTAATTATGTAATAGTATGGAAAAGTATGTAAAGTAATAGTATGTAAAACTATGCAATATATGTAATTATGTAGTAAGTATGTAGGACTTAAGGAAACCACGAAAATAGCCCGATGTCGACCATTTTTGGTTCACCTTTTGAGTAGCAGTCAGTCTTCCAGTTAATATAGGGTTCAGTGGTCGGGTCTTAATAACTTAACAGAGATTCGCACCCTTTTCTGAACTAGGACTCTGGAGCCCACCTACCCATGATAATTTGGCAGCGGTGTTACACCTGTCAGAAACTTACATTAACTCAAACACTAATCTTAGCTGTAGATAAAGTCAATAGAGATACATTGTCTGGATACGCGGAAAACTTCAGAGTATTTAAAACTGAGCTCCAATCTATGTTGAGGGTGGACTGAAAGTGCACGAATCTTTTGTTTTACGTTTATTAATAAAGTACAGCAGTTGAGCGATTGAACCTGAATACTGCTATTGTCTGACTGCTTCATTATATCAAAAGCAGCATACGTTTGTTACGCTTGGGTTAAATCGATTAAACTCTAATTTTATTGTCAAAATCTGAACGACTAACTTGTGTGTATTGTCTCTCGTATTACTAGTCCACAAGTATTCTCTTACTCGCCTAGACTTATGGGTCCGCATGGTCAACGGCACAGGGCACCCGAACTATTTACACGGGTGACACTCTCTCCAACTTTAAAGTGTTCACGGAACATGTTGCTAAATTATAACACAATGGTTGGACGCTGGCAATCCTACTCCTAAGTATAACTCATTGACTTTCACACAAATGGGTTGATCAGGGCCACTTATCCTTTCTCGACAAAGCATACATCTATCTTCTTTACTACTTAATGCATGCTACTGCAACTGTCAGTGTCACTTCGAGTTAACTTTTCTTATTATGTTTCCAAAAAGGTTCAACTACGATAGTAGTGCTCTGTTATCATGGATAGCCTTTAAAAATATACGTGTAATAGGTTACTTTAAACAGTTAAAACGTCGCTCCATTCTCACGGGTCCTGGACAAAACGACGTTGATACGTTGCACACTTCAGGATGAAAAATTTGCCAAGGATACTGTAATCGTGGCCAGAAGGGTGGTTGTGGTAACCATCCTGGGAACACGAGCGAGTAGGGTACCAAACCAGGCACTTTACTGGGTTGCACGTTTGTGTTAACAATTTGGCAAATTGGAGCTGGATTTCCCGGTTGATTATATCCAAATCGAGTGGGGGGTTGTCTTGCGCGCTGCGACCGTTCTCTCTGCTCAGTTTCAACTACGTTCTCATCGTTTACCACCGGTTGGTCTTTATTCTTCACCATGTCGTTCATCATTGGTTGACCTTCGTTCCCAGCTTCGTCATTCGTCAGTGGTTGGTCTTCTTCAGGTGGATGGATAATGTTCTCTCCATCTGGGTCTTTTTTGTCAGGTTCTACCATGACTTGGAGTTGTTCCTGTCCCTAACCCTAGGCTGGTCGATATTCTTCGAGGATAACACTTGGGTAGTCCTCTTTATTCGTTTCAATTTCTTGTGCATCGTTATCTTTGCTGTTGAATGTCTTAGCATCATGTTTTCTTTGGTTCCTGCCATTTCTCGATTTCTCAGTGTTTGTCGGTGAATGCTCCAGAAAGTGACAAGGTAGAAGGAGATTTTTGTGGAGCATCCGTACTTTTCCTTTTGTCCCTTTAGGTTTCACTTTATACACTGGGCTGTCTTTGCCTTTACGTTCGACGACAATATAAACTTGGTCCTTCCCAATGAGCTCTTAATTTTCCTGGTCCACCACGTTCACTTAAATTGCGTACCAGCACTCGGTCCCCTGAGTTGAGAATTGAACTATGTATCTTCTTTCGATCTCTCTCTCCCCTCGAACAAATTTGTCGTCTCGTTCTCTTTGTGACCATTTCGTACGCTTCTTTCATAGCGGTTGCCCACTGTTCCACATATTGCGGGTAGCTTGTACCCTGTGATGGGTGACACGATCCAAAGATGACATCGATGGGGAGTTTTGGTTGTCTACCAAACAATAGTAAGAATGGTGCAAATCCTGTGGCGTCGTTTTTAGTACAATTATAGGCATGTACGACTTTGTTGAGGCAATCTGGTGATCTGGACTTCCTCTCTTCCCGCAAAGTTCTGAGCATGGCAAGTAAGGTAAATCAGAGAACGAAATCGTTGTAGATCTTGTTAGCAGCAGTTCGAATATGGGTCGAATAATAATAAATAATAATAATAAATCCAGGGTCGCATACGCTTGCGCGAACCTGGTGAAGTGATCTACGATGACTGGAATGTATTCATATCTGCCCTTGCTCTCCTCCAAGTGGAAAAATTCGATGGATATCAATTCAAATGGTGCTGTGGATGTGAGGTGCTGTAGTGGTGTTTTAGGGAATACTTTTGGGCGTCGTTGCTTCCAACAAGAGCACACTTTTGTGATGCAGTGTTCAATATCCCGTTGCATGTAAGACCAATAGAATCTTTGCTTGGCCAACTGGAATGTTCTTTCGCATTCCAGGTGGCCCATTTCTTCATGTAGCACATGGTACACCATATGATGAAATTGTCTAGGTAACACCAGTTGAAGATATTCACCTACACGACGGCGCAGTATCCCATCGTCTTCAAGTTCTAACCTCTTCCACTCATTCAATAGGCGTTGAGTCGTCTTTGTTTCAGCTCATCGGTCTCTCGTAGACAATTTTTCTTTGCTGCTTACTAAGTAATGGATCACTTGTCTGAGGCTACGATCGTTTCGCTACGAATCGTATAATGCTGCTCGGGAGACCTCCTGCTGCATCGTATCCTTCATACGATCTTGTTCTCCTATTTCCATGTTGCTCGTGACTGCGTTTATCCAAGCCGTATATCCTACCGCCTGCGCTTCCACTCTCTTGATGATGGCTTTGATGGTTTCTTGACTTGTTTCGGCGGTGCACTGACCTAGGCACTCTTCGACATTAACGGGCATTCGCGACAAGATGTCAGTAACTTGATTTCTACGGCCAGGGTGATACTTTATGGTGAAATTGAAGTCGGCTAGTTCAGCTAACCAGCGGTGTCGAAATGTTCACTGACAGCCCATTTCAGAGCCAAAAATTCAAGCTTCCCAGCATGTAGGTGGTAATTTTTCTCAGTTGTTGTCAGTGTTCGTGAACCATAGCCAATAACCTGCATTTGGCCTTCCTGGCGTTGATAACGGACAGCCCCGAATCCTCTGTCGGAAGTATCTGTGTATAGTATATATGGCTGGGTAACATCGGGATATGCCAAAATAGGTGGACTTGATAAAAGGTCAATGAGGGTGCTGAGTGCATCTTGCTGTTGCTGTACCCACCTGTTTGGTTGCAGAACGTCCACCGACTGTGTTCTCAATTGGGTTGTTTTTAAGCAGATCAAACAAAGGTTTCGCTATTCTTGCGAAGTCGGGTACATAGCGAGGATAGTACCCAAGAGGTCATATTAACCTTCAAACTTGATAGCGTTGATATTCCCCGGATCTATTCGATAACCTTCTGCCGAGACAATTCTTCCGAGGTAGCAAACCTCCTTCAGAAAGAATTTGCATTTCGTTGCCTTCAATTTGACACCATGGGCACGCAGTCGTTGCAACACCGTTCTCACGTGTTCTATGTGTTCCTTAAAGCTCTTACTGGACACTATAATATCATCTAAGTATGGTATGCAAATGTCGTCTCGCAGTCCCTCCAAACATCCTTTCATGAACTGCTGGAAAGATGTTAGGGCATTGGTAAGGCCGAATGGTATTCGCACCCATTCATACAAATCCCAAGGAGTAACAAAAGCGGTCAAAGGTCTACTTTCTGCGTACATACATCCTTGGTGGTACGCCTTTTCCTGGTCCACTAACGAAAACCACATATTTTCACCCAGACTATCTAATGTGTCTTGTGTTCGTGGTAAGGGATGCCTATCCAAGGTAATCCGTTTGTTCAATTCTCGGTAATCGACACATAAACGCAGGTCGCCATTCTTTTTACGAACACAAACCACTGGTGATGAATACGGAGACTTCGACTTTGTAATCCATCTACGGTTAAACAGATCTTCGATATGTCGTTTGACTTCCGGATACAGAGGTCGTGGAATGGAGTTGTAAGTTTTTTGGACTGGTGTTTGATCTTTCATGTTCAGTTTTAACTCAAGTTCCTTAATGCAGCCAATGTCATCGTCATCTTTTGAGAAAGATTCTTTCTCTTCTTCGAGCATTTTCCTTGCTGCAACTTGCTGTTCCGGGGTCAGGCCATTCAGGTCTAGATAATCGATTGGGTTGCAGCTATCATTATCTGTCTTTCCAGAGTTCGGTGCATGTATTTCTTCCTTCATAGTAGGCACTGTGTAATTCTTTTCCTTCTCTGAGTAAACAGCGTTCACAGCTTCACCTCCGAGTACATCCACATTCTTTCTGTGAACTTCCTGCTGTGTTACTGACTTCACCAGCTGAAGTGTTCCCATAACTGTCCGCTTAATAAGTGTAATGTCATGGTTGCTAGTGTTAGAAACAATGATTTGGACTCGATATGTTGATCCATGCGGAATTGTTAACAATTCTTCAGATATTTGTAAACCACTTGGCCATCATGGTTCGCTGCTTGGTTAAAAGAGCACTGGTATCCTCTCTTCTACCGGGCCTGTATTGTTTAGTTTGACAGTCTCCTTACTGGGAATCATCATGTCTTGTTTGATGGTTTTCACAAACAGAATTATTCTTGAGGAAGGGCTTGGATAAAGCTGACAAGGGATTGTACCTTTTCAAATTGGACGTCTAGGAATGATGCTGCCCACCCTTTAGCTATTTTTTCTGGTACATCCTGCCTTTTGACCAGCTGTTCTTCAATGACATAATACCCAATAATTGGATAGTTAAGTGTTTCACCAGTCACTAGCATAGGTACCAAAACTGTTTTGTCTTTACTTGATGTTTCCAATTTAAACTCAACTTTCACCCCTCCTTGATATGGCATTTTTGTCCCATCTGCAGTTTTCAAGTGTAATTCTGTTCCACCTTCAAGCAAAGATTCAATCTTATTTATTGGTAACCCAGGCAGTTGGACATCCAACCATTTCTTTGAAAAAAGTGACACCTGGGTACCTGTGTTCCATAAAAAATGTACTTTTTGTCCATTTAACTGACTAAGGACCATGCATCTTTTCCCCACAAAACCAAACACTTTTGCTCGTTCAGTCGGGGTTAAATGGCTGATATATGTATAATTGTACTGGTTTTGACAATCTTTGGGAGCATTATCACATTTAAATTCTCTAACTGCCAAACAAAAAGCTTTATGTTCTCCCCACTGCTGTCTTTGGCACTCTTTTGAGCAATGTCTTACTAGCTGACAACCTGAACATCTTGAAAATGGTTTTTTGCAATGTTCATTCTTTTTACATGCAGCACAAAGATGGCACTTACTTGGTGTACTGGCTACTTCCTGTCCCTTGGTCGCAGCCATCTTCCGTTTCCCGAGTTCTGTCTTTTCTTACATCCTCTGGCAAAATGGTCTGAACTACCTGTACCACAACGGAAACCGTGATCACAATTAACTTCTTTGGCTTCCTGGCATTTGGCACATGCTCTTCTCTCACGACCACGGAAAATTTGGCTTTTGTTCATTTTATTGTTGTCAGTTTGTTAATCCTTCGGTTTTGCTCCTTGTTGAGTTGCCAGAGTTTCTCTTAACTCTGCAATTTTAGCTTTCACTGTCTCCAGGGAAGTAAACAACATCCCTTCCTTGGGTTCTTTCCTCCCTTTAATTGATCGGTTTAGAAGATCTTGTTCATCAGACTGTTCCAAATCAGGTGTACCGGATGTAGCTGTTTCAACATTATTTATTCCTATTTATTCCTCAAACATCTTTTGCCGCTCGGTTTCGTTGACACAATCAGATTCATTTGTTCAATCAACAGTCCATCTATGATATCTGGCTGTTGTAAGAACTGGCGTACCTTTGTCCTCACTGCTTACTGTTTGAGTTCTGTTTCCAACAAGTGTAAGAACAATTCTTGGACAAAACTTTCATCATATTTGATCTTTACCCCTGCTTCCTTGTAGGCAAACAAGACCTTTTAACGTAGATCTAGAGCTCAAATCAGAAATCTCTGCAGACGCTCTTGAGGTGCCTGCATAATTGTTGTGAGCTGTATATATAATTCAGTGGCACTCTTCTCCTGGAAGTGTGACCTCAAGATACAGCGTATTCTTGACAGTGTCAAGTTACTGTTGGTTTCAAGGTAACTTCGAAGCTGCATAATAGGAGTAATTGCTCTTATTACAGCATCACACACTTCTGTTTCCCGATAACCCTTGGATAAGGGACTTTCTATTTGTCTGACCAAACTTACAAAAGTGAGTTTATCTTTTTGACCACGCTCCCCAATTTGCCCATTAATCTTGAACTCTCTACGTAATACTTGTTTGAGATCACTTGCTGTTGTTTTACTTACGATTGTAGTTGTCCCCTTGTGTTCAGTTTTTTCCATCTTTGTCTGGAGGGCTTCGACTTTTTTTCGATGTTCTTTTTCCGAGGTATCAAGTTGTTATTTCAAAGTTTCGATCTCCTAGTTTGTTGTCTGGATCTCGTTTGGAGGGGCTTCCTTATCAGCTTTCTCGAGCAAATGTTTCCTGATCTTGACGATGAGTGATCGGCATTTGTTTTCGTTCTCAATCTGGGCCACTTGTTCTTCGAGTTCTCTTCGACGCAATCGAGTAATACCAAGCCTCGACTTTCCCTGATATTTCGCCTCTTCCCACTCAAAGAATATGGCCAGTTGGACCAATTTATCTTGACTTATCTATACTTTAGTTGAAGTTCTTCTAAATCCACATCCATATTTGAACATAAACACCAACACTAGTCCGTACACAAAGTTAGTCTTTATACTGCTCGTTTCTTCAATTCGTATCGTTTATTTTCCTTGATTTCTATCGCACCGATGCCATCAAAAGTTACGCGCGGGTTAAATCGATAAACTCTTCTTTTATTGTCAAAATCTCAAGTGTATTGTCTTTGGAATTACTAGTTGGCAAGAATTTTTACTTGCATAGACTTATGGGTCCATATGTCCAACGGCACAGGGCACCAAAATTATATACACGGGTCTCACAAACGTATCTCAATATGGACTTTCGATGTATTCAACCGGTGACTATAAGACTGTAACACTGTAAAACCGAAGATGGACATACCATTCACTTTGGATCGGCTGGCTGTAATTTGACGATCCTTTGATGTTCGATAGTCCTTTTTCTCTCTCATCAGAACTTCAATTGTTCGAATTAATCCATATCCTCGCCAATACTTGGGTACCGAGAAAGTCACAAAATTGATGAATTTCAAGAACAGCACAACGTTGTAAATTTTCTTGGGATGGGATAGTCCAGTTTACTTAATGCATGATACAAAGTTGAATCTATCAGAGAATTAACCTTGTGTCCCAGGAGTCAAGAATGAAGTTGAGCGTACATGGGCGAACCGTAAACGTCCGGAAATCGTTATGTTTACCGTGTTACCTATATTAGCGGGCAAAATTACTATTATTAACCCATATTAGCTGGTAAGGTTAAGGTTACTATTATTTAACAATTATTGGATGAGGTTGAGCATGATATCGAGAATTATCAAGCCGAAGTTTGCGTTATCTGCCGAAGCAAAGCTGAGGCGGATAACGCAAACTGAGGCTTGATAATTCTCGATATCATGCGAAAACCGAATTCAATAATTGTTTTATTATGCATCTCCAGCAATTTAATAAAAATACAGAGGCCTTTAGAGAATTTTGTAGGGAAGCCATTTATTGACACAGTCACAGACGTAAACAAGTTCAACTTTATTACAATGTTATATTAATGACAACCGTTCATAAAAATAAGTATATAAAAGCTTACAAGAAACGCTTGAAACAATTTTTTAACAAAATCACAACTGTAATAATATGTAAAGTTTTTGTGCAATGAGTCTGAGAACGGGTGAAAACTTTCGCTTTACTTAATGTGAACATTACAGTTAAAAAAGTAACTCGCTTTTAGGATTCAGGTGCTGTGAATACTTTTCAAATGAAGCCACAGGACAGTGTTGTCCCGGTTTCTCGAACATTGTTTCTCCTTCAAACCCTTCATTCTCTTCTCTTCGGTTCTTGGTCAGTTCATCTGTTGTTTTGCACACGTATCTTGCTCCCTTTTCGTCTGTGCGAATTGAAAATCAGTTTTCTTTAATTCACGAAGGTTTTGCCTGCCACGACGACAAAAGTCCAACATTATCTCAAAGAAAACTTTGTTTTGAAGTGTTTTGGGGCTGCTTTGATTAAAAACATCGCTTTGGTACAGTTTTTTTATGTCTTCTTCACAGATTGGTGACTTGTGTTCGACTTTTGCGAGACCTTGTCGTTTTAGCCCAACGCACTTGGCATGAAAAACTTTGTTTGCTTCGCCAAATTCAGAGTCGTTGATAATATCAAAACCGTAGGTTGCCTTGTAGTGCCGGCATAGTCCAAATCTGATGCTGGTCAGACTGTTTTTGCAATAGGAAGTTCCATCGGCTTTTCGTGCTTCGACATAAAACATTTTTAATACGTTACAGATTTCTTCTTTTGTTTTGGGTTCGCTTTCGTCTTTTTCCTTCAGATAGTCATTAAAAACTCTTCTGGCTGACAGTGTAGCTTTTTTTCGTGTTTTTTGCGTCCTTATTCTCAACAAGTTGGGGCAAATCCGTTTGAGAAACGGTTGCTAACCTCCAGGAAGCCTCCGTCATTATTGACAACAAACTAGCGGCAAAAAATTACGTCAGCTACGGATAATTTTCAATGTCGCGTAGGTGGCAAGATATTGAGAATTATCTGTAGGTTTTTAGCCAATCACAATCGAGAATGCATCAGTAATACATAATAATAACTAATATTAGCGGGCAAGGTTACTATTATTAACCCATATTAGCGGGTAAAGTTACTATTATTCTGCATTATGGAAATATATATCTAAACCAATAAGAGTTAGTCACGCGCGTTTTTAATACTTATTTTCTGATTCCTCGGCGAAATAGTGTATTTCGTGGCCCCTCGACCGCTAAAAAGGATATTTTTCGACCTCCAAAAGCTTCAACGGTCCTCATGTAATGCTAAAGGGTTAGGGAACTTCGTAAAATTTAAGAAGGCTAAACTGGCATTTCGAACGAATGCCTTTCGTTTTTTTTATTTACGTTTCTCTTCGACGGAGGCCCATCGCTTGAAACGTCAGTTTTCCTATCTAAAATTTTGGACAGTTTCCCGGTCCTTTTAGCTTCATAATACGTCGTTCAACAATGCCTACACATCACTTTACCTTTATATCATTGCATGTCTGAAAAGATACAGTTGACTGAGTGGATATCCGACTTAAGTAACTTCTCCTGTTCCGTCATTTGACCTCGTCCAAACTACATTGAGTGACGTATACAATAGGACATCGGCGCTGGGATTACTTTTAAGAGTAAAAACTGTTCATTCTCTTGGTTTTGTATGAAAATTATATTGCATAAAGAACGTCATCATTTACTTTCCATTTTCTGTCTGCTTAAGGACATCCGGTTTCCCTCGAAGCAAGTGAATAAAGTTTACAGTAATGGTATCCTGTGAATTTTAATGAGTTGCTAGGGTTGCCTTATTTCAGCCAGTGCTGAAACTCACCACGTTATTAATCGTTTAACCAGCTCATGGGTCCCCACTATGGGATACCACTGTGGTCAAAATAACTATTAAAATAAAAAAAGAATATTTGAAGTAGGTTGTATTGTTTACACTGCAGTGAATTGCTTATCGTACTACATGTAAACCATTATAAACAAGTTGACATCGTAGCTCAAAGTGGCAGACCATATGTATGATGAAAAGTAATGGCATATGAACTCTCTTATTTCATATAGTTAGCGCCTACGTCGTTTCAATTTGCTGTTTGTACATTTTAAAATTAAAACTGCTACGACCACAAATCGGGCTTTAAGTCATGATGACGTAAAGTTTTCAGTAGTCTATTAAGGTTTGATTAAGAAGTTTATCGGAATTTCATAAGGATGGATACTTGCAAGTGTGCTCAGAAAGTTGATTGTATATTCATTAGCTTTCTATCCATTCAAGTTCTCTGCTTTTGAGAAGTCTGACGGCTGAAGATAAAGAATCGGCTCGAGGGAAATGGAAAACGAACTATAAATTCAAGAGCAGATAACGCTTATTGAGAGCGATGAAATTGTAACGTGTCCTCATGCCTCACTGATTTTCAGTGAAGCTGGCAGAGACAACGTTGAAGCTATTTAAGAGGCCAGGTACAACGAGGAATTTCAGCGCAGCCGGACCAAGGCTCCAATTAGTAATATAATTCCAATCCGTGGGTTGTTGTTATCCGTGGGTTAATTGTTAATCTAAGCATCTCTTAACATCAAAAAATCTATAACTGATTTTATGATAGAGTAGTTTCGGCTTTTGTTTGGGAACTTCTTTTAAAATATTTAAATTAAATTGTAACGCCTTCATCCATGAAGGAATTCGAAATTTACGCCTTAATCGTTGATTAAAACAGATCCACGCCAAAAAGTCGAAGTTTGGGTTGCTTTAGCGGTTACACGTCAGCGAAGCTGCTTCTATCGGAAAGCTTTGATTCGACGTTCGTAATGAACTCCGAGAGACTGAAGCAATTTATCAAAGTTAACAGTCTCCTCTTGAGCATTCTTGCTGGAGTAATAATCGGTTGTGTAATTGGTATCTCAATCCACGATGCTGTGCAGTTATCCGATAATCCTTCTCCGGAACGACTGACTATGTACGTAAAGTTCCTTGGAGAACTTTTTATTCGAATGTTAAAGATGATCATCGTCCCATTAATTACTTCCAGTACTATTGTTGCCGTGACTGACAGTGACATTTCTACAGCTGGACGCTTGGGTAAAAGGACCTTCGCTTATTACCTGACTACAACGGTGATCTCAAGTACACTCGGTTTAATTTTAGCTTTAGCTGTTCAGCCGGGAAAAGGTGTCAACGAAAAAGGCGAAGAAATTTTAGAACTTTACCAAAACACAATGGATTCATTTCTTGACCTATTAAGGTATGCTATGGGTTCTGGTGTGTAATTAGTTAATGTGATCGAAAATTGTTTCAGGTTCTCTTAAGTTGTATCTAGGTAAATTTGAGCAACATTTTGCCTGAATCTGTTTTCAGTATTGACAAAACTAATTCAAAAGGTACCGCCCTATAATCTATGGACAGCGCTACAACTGCTTGAATCAGTAATTTATTATTTCTCATATTTAAATGCATAAACATCCGGCATTCTTCGTAAGCATCCATATGGCACTGATAAGAAGCAGCAAAATGTTCTGTTCCTTCTTTTCCAGTCACTCACGTGGCAGAGACATCTGTAAAGCTAAGTTAAATTAAAAGACGAGATAAATATAAGTTCATTGACCGACTGAAAAGCGCAACCATGCATAAACTCTTGAAAGGTAAGACGCTGTCTTTGGGAATAAGTATTCATCGCAACTTCACGATGTCATTGACCTTTGCTTGTCTCCAGAAAAAGCGTTCCTTACTTGTAATGGGCAGTTTTTCTTCAGCTCAATCTTCGAACAGTAGATTTGGTTTTAGTACCTACATTTATTTTGAAGTGAGTGTTCCGGATATTGGTTTAGATCCTTTGAGGGTCTGCCATGGGTGAAAGTTTCGGCATTTTTTGATATATCTACGAGATCATGGAGTGCATGGTTTCTGACGATAAATCTCTACCAATATGAGTAATAACAGAATACCACATGGTGAGGCGTGTGGACATAACATAGATCATTCAAAGTGTTTGTCTGTTTGACAATTTTACTTACGCTGTAAACATTCATCAATTTTTAGAAATTGTTTTCCTGACAACATCGTGGAAGCTACAATGAAGTCGGTGAGTAACGTTCTAGCTTATAATTTTGGCGGGACCGAGAAAGAGAATGGTACTAACATGGTCGGGCTAATTGTGATTTCCATCGCTTTTGGAGTTGTTCTTAACATGATTGGAGAAGAAGGGAAGCCACTGATAAACATTTTCAAATCGCTGTGGACTTCGACAATGAAACTGGTAGAAATTATAATGTGGTCAGTTAATTTATAGATATATATATATATATTGAAACAAATGTACATTAGAAAGACTTATTAGTTAAAAAGTTCTGTTTAATACTGTTTATAGTTTAGTATGAAATATAATATTATTGTTAAGTATTAATACTCTCAGTTTCATATTTTTATCTGTTCGTTTGTTCGTTTGCTCTTTCATTCGTTCGTTCTTTCATTCGTTCGTTTGCTAGTTTGTCCGTTCGTCCATTCGTTTCTTCCTTCTTTCTTTTCTACTCTCCTTCTTTTCTTTCCCTTCCTTCCCCTTTTCTTTTATCCCATTCCTACCCGACCTTTACTTCATTCTCTTTCTTTTCATTTCAATTTTGCTTCTTTTCTTCACTTTCTTCCCTGCGTTAATCCTTCCTTCCTTCCATAGCATCCCTCTTCCATCCCTCCATCCATCCATGCCTCAGTCTCTTCCCTCCTTCCTTTCTCCTGTTCTTTCCTCTCACCCTCCCTTGCTTGTATCCTTTCTTTCTTTCTTTTTTCTTTCTTTTTTCTTTCTTTCTTTCTTATTTTCTTTTTTCCTTCCCTCTCTCCTTCCTTTCTTCTCTCCTTCCTTCCTTCCTTCCTTTCTTCCCTTCTTCTTTCTTTTCTTCATTTCTTTCTTCCATCCTTCCATCCCTCCATCCATCCATGCCTCAGTCTCTTCCCTCCTTCCTTTCTGCTGTTCTTTCTTCTCACCCTCCCTTGTTTCTATCCTTTCTTTCTTTCTTTTTTCTTTCTTTCTTTCTTTCTTTCTTTCTTATTTTCTTTTTTCCTTCCCTCTCTCCTTCCTTTCTTCCCTCCTTCCTTCCTTCCTTCCTTCCTTCCTTCCTTTCTTCTTTCTTTTCTTCATTCCTTTCTTCTATCCTTCCAACCATCCTTCCATCCTTCAATCCCGCCTTTCCTCGTTCAACTACTCCATCTTCATAGCTTATGTAGAAGAATGAACTCGGGTAGAGAATAATAATGTTGCATGTCACTCCGAATGACATCCAACATCATCACTCCATTTTCTTCAAAAAATTTTTTTGAATTTTTCATAGGTTTTCGCCAGTCGGTATCGGTAGCATCATAACAGGTAACATCGTAGAGACGGAGGAGATGTTGTCTTTATTCCACGCCATGGGCATGTATGTACTATCATGCATGAGTGCCTTCATGATCCAAGCAGTTCTTCTCTACCCAGCTCTGTATGTCATTTTTTCCCGACGTAATCCCATTCAACATTTTGTTAACGTTTTTCCTGCTTTGTTGACAGCATTTGGGACAGCGTCAAGGTAACATAAAAATTGTATGAAGAGATAAACTTCAATTTTCACATAATTTAAATTTGAAGCAGAACCGATTGTTTGACTAAATCTAATTAAGATTAATTTCCTCAAATTATTTCAATATTATTGAGTTTCAGTTCCCTGGTACGATTAGCATAAACCTTTTAAGTTCCATACGTCTGTGTCATGATGTTTGCTAGAGATGTAGTAAAATAAGATCGTAAAGATTTCCTGACAAGCAGTTATAGTCTTTACGAGAATCACTGAACGGTGATTTGATTGAAAGGCAACAAAGTGGCTACGAAATTTATGAAATTTTTGAAAATTATCATCTTAGGATAATTTGAAAGTTGGTACTCAGACTTCCACCCCGCCCATTCCAAATAGTGAATATGCGCAGCCATTTTTCAGAAGGATTTTCCCTAAAAACAATTTATCGATTCTTGTGATGTTTGTGATCCGTGATTGTCATTTTGGTGTATGTGTTAAACCTACGAGGGGTTCCTGGGTGAAATCACTGGGTGAAATGGAGAGAATCATAATCAGATGTCTCGCCGCATGGAGTGTCATGGTTTGATTGCATACACGAGGATGACAACCACTGGGCAAAAAAGTGCTGGTTAAATCTACCAGTGACCTTTCAATAATGAACTAATGAAATGATTACTTTGAGTCGCATGGTTGCCCCTCTTACCTGTTAACGGCACGTTTACACATGCCACTTTCTCCCTTGTGATTGTCACCTTGGTGTATGTGAATCATATAAGGACATGTCTGGTTGTCAAGACTGTTGAGAGATTATTACATAAACCAGAATGACAATCGGAGGGCAGATAATCGCTAGTGTAAGGCCTTGCGGACCCCCATGTTTCGCAGGAGACTTCGTTTCTCCCGTATTACACAATTTATTCACTTTTAGGCTGCTCAAAACGCCATATGGTTAATCCAGGATCGGTAATAATTATGTGCTCAGATTATGTAAGACTTCAAGTGGATTCCAAAAGGTGTTATTCAAAGATTTGAGCTCAACTGGTCAATTAAAATGTTTGAAACTCCCAAGCAGATCCAGGCAAAGGAATGTAAAGATGATCGGAGCCAAAAGAATCCATAAAAAAGAATCCAAACCAATCGTTAAAGCTGAATTTTATTTTGATTTTGATGTTTGATTTTGTTTTTGAGCGCCAAATTGACTGGTGGTGTTTAGTTCTCACTGGAGATGAATTTAATATATAAGACTTAAGCATAAAGTATAGACTAAAAACGTATGAAAGTATGTTAAAGTTCAAACATGGTCTAATACCAGGCGCGCAACTTTGATTTTTACATGAGGCTCCTACGTATTCTATTAAGTCCAACAAAAGCATGACGTAAATTAGCATAAGCCCCATACCTCATTTCGTGCGATTTAGTAGCACTTTGCATTAAAATAGGATGATATATGAAGTAGGTTACGCGTGTGTATTTTTATGACAAGCAGGATTATTATTATTACAAGAAACTCACTGTCTTTTGAATTCACGCGATTTATGATCAGATGCATAAAAAGTAAATAGCGTGGAACATTCCACGTATATTTGGCAATAATATTCAAAGCGAATTCCATGAAGTTTTAGTGCAGTCGTATTATTTAATTATCTATAGTAGTGTTACTTGTTATCATCAGTAAGCTACTTCACGAAAGACAAGCTTAATTTTCGTTGCATAGGCCCCTTAAAAAAGTGCTGTTTTAAGAAGATTCAATACTTTTAATGTTAAGTACTTGAGGCAATTAAAACCACATTTCATGTCTTAAAACAATCCGTGGGAACCAGGTATAATCCGTGATAAGCACTAATTGGCCTTCCAAGAACCGGTCAATGAGTTTGAAAGAATCAGTTGCCGTTGAGCGGGCTTTTTTTGCAGGAATCCATCGCGTGGTGCAAAATAAACCAAGGTCCATGTTGGATGATCAAAGAGAAAAAGATACCAATCACGGATGCACGATTTTCTTTTGTTTTTGGATGCACCGGCCCTTAGCTGGTTTATTCCTCCAAATCGTCTAATCCAGTTGACTATTCTTATTCATACAGAAATGACTTTCTGATGATGAAATATGATCAAGTGTGAACATAAGTAAATCATAAGTGTTAAAACATTAGAAATATGTAGTAACAAGAACAAAAATATTTAAAAATACTTAAGTACCACTAATTAAGTATCTTGACTGGCCTCACATGAAAAGCACGTGGTTGCATGTGACTAGTCAGATATGGTATAAGTTTCATCGAAGCAATTACCCTGACCTACTACTAAGCTCAGATTAAAACTTTCAAGGAATAAGATATTTTGTGAATAAAACAGCAAAGCTGGCTTTTCAAGGGTAATGTAAGCTGTCCATGGGACAGAATAAAATATAACGTTTTCCCTGCAATTATTCTTTGTTTCTTTCTCATAATTACATCTGACATTTTACTAAAACAACGGGAACCTGAAATCTCCATGATCGGTTTCGACATCGGTAGCTTACACTTCAATTTCAGGAAAAGGAGTGAATTGCTTAAGAAAGTAAAATAAATTTAATCGTGCCGGTGCTTTATTTTTGCCCATAAGAATCAGTATATGAGAATTTAAATAGGAATCGAGACGCAATAGTTTTTTGCCACCCGACCAGGATTGTGACAATTTCTGACTGCATATCCTTAATAAATTTCTGCCCTCTCTTGTTTTAGTGCTGCTACTTTACCGACAACCATTGATTGTTGTGAGTCCAAAGCAAATATTGACAAGCGTGTCACTCGTTTTGTCCTTCCCATTGGCGCCACCTGCAACATGGATGGTACAGCGGTGGCCTTGGCTATAACTGTGGTGTTTATAGACCAAATTGAACCAACAATTAACCTTTCACTTGGAAAAATAATTGTGACAATGTAAGAAGATTTAACGTTATAACCTTTTTAAAATCTTTTCCCCGACATCATGCGAAAATGTGTGTTTTTGGACATTTTGTACATGCTGGAAAAACATGGATTCCCTTTTTTGAAATCAACGCAAAAAACTGTAAGGATTGTTTGAATCCTTGGTAATTACAGTTGAATAAAATAACATTACGTAAGTGACACGCGAACGTTCGTCAAGCTCATGTCCCAAGAAAAATGATTTCTGACCCGCAGACGGGAATCAAACCCGCAACAGTCTGATGACCAGTGAGACGCTAAAATCATTGAGTCACCAATACTCAGATAGTGAGCTGAGGTGCAGGTTCGTCATTTGTGCCGCCTATGCAGAAGTCCCGATATGATAATGAGGGAAACCTTGAATGCTGAACACATAGATCCTGTCCATGTGGGAGCTTGGAATTTATCAGACGACGGGCGGAAACGATTTCTGAGCCCTAGCCGGGAATTGAGCTTGCAACCTACTGATGACTGGTGAGACGCTCTAGCCATTGAGCTACCAATACTCAGATGGTGAGAATTAAGGCGAGCTCTTGGTACTCGTTTTTGTAGTTAGCTTCCTTGTCAGCCTGATGTGGTTAGGCCATGATGGCAAACCTGTTGCACAAAAATTGTCCGAACGACACAACGGCGACTTCTACGTAAGTATTGCTGGTTTATGGACTGACTAAACAGTCGGCCTAACTAAATTAACGCTGTCTTCGGTTCAAAATTCAGGAAGGAAACAACGATAAGACAGACAGAAAACGACCATAAAAGAAAGAAAGAAGTCCTCATGGTTTTCTTTCTGAATATTTCTAAGATTACATTATATTAGACAAACTACAGTTGAACACGCTGGGATTCAGAACAATGTGAGTCAGTGGTAAGTTGAGGTACTCATGGTTGATATCCCGTGTCCCCCTCACGCCAGTGCTTCCAAGGTCACTTTTATGGCTTGAATATTTCGATTCCACAAATTATAGTGTTTGTTGCTAGAGTGTACTTAAATCACTGTGCTTTGTGTTGAAAATATCTTTTGGAAATAAAATGCTTATTACTTATTTTTTGAAAATAGTGTCGTGTGCACCTTTGTATCAATTGGTGCAGCTGGCATTCCAAATGCTGATTTTGCTTACGTTGTCATTGTCCTGGGAGCAGTTGGTCTTCCTCTTGATAAAATTGGACCCATTGTCACCGTGGAAT
>JBAHVQ010000388.1:33941-45984 GCA_036872915.1 Nanipora kamurai | reverse complement strand
TATTATTAATATTTATTAATATTTTTATTAATATAATTATTATTCATAGAGGTGGCACTTTTTAAGTTCATTGGATTATCCTATAGTGGATGTATAATTATCATTAGGATAATTGCTTTATTTCTTTTTTAATGCTATTGTTGTTGCTTTTTATAGTATAATTTCTTTCACAGGAACAAGTTAAACATGGGTATTTCACGACTGAATGAGCTCGACAGATGGCTTTCACGGTGGGAATATTGTGTACCTGATCAAAAGATACCCTTTGTCATTTGAATCACAGCTGATTGAGGGAAAACCATCAATCGTAAATAATGCATGCAACTGGTTGTTTTCCTGCGAAAAATTCTCTTTTTTGATGACGATTTTAATATTTAAAGTATACGTGAAATGAAAAATAATTCATGAAAATCTTATTTGAAATTACTTTTTAGATTATTAAAATCAGCCTTTACAGTTTTTATACTGTTCCATAGCTCACTTCGAACTCGTGACATGAAGATTTCTTTGATTTGTAAATAATAACGTGTTTAAGTAACATCGTATGGTCAATAACCGAGATATCACTGTATGTCCTTTACATTATTGACCACTTTCACATCTCCCAAAATACAGTTCATTGTATTCGGAGCATTATTAATGGCCCAATGAACTGGAAATTCGTTGTTTTTATGCAAAGAACTCCCTAAACAAACTGTATTATGGGTGATGTGAATGTACTCTTAGGAAATTTGTGTTGATCAAACTGAGGAACGCCATGTACTCAGAAAAAAAGTAATAAATAATAGTATCATAATAATAATAGTATCAAATAGTAGTAATAGTTTAATAGTATCAAACTGCAACCCAAAATTCAAAGATGTGAATGTAGTCAATACAGCTAAATCACTCCAAACTTTGTTTCGTATCTGGTCACAAAAATAATCTCGTGCGCAGACTCTGCTCAAAATAACCTCGTGCGCAAGGATGCTGCTCAGTTGACAATAACTTCAACAGTACCTCTATAAGTGCCCATATACGGTAAGGACACTTCCATTGCATTGTGTTAGTCTTCTACACGTGCACGTATCAGTAAAACAACGTTTTAACACAAAAACATGCAAGTAGTCATTATGTAATGTGGCGTATACAGGGTGTTGTTACACATCAAGAAAATTTTAAATTTTTCACATGGTAGTCTTCCCAAGACGAGTCAAATCGCTTGGCGCTAGCCAAAGTGAAACAATATGATGGTAGTTGGAGTAAAACAACCTGACGCTAATCACCGAAATACACTGAAGAAGAGTTGTTCAAGCAATCTTTTTTGTAATTTTCAAAGTTTTTCCAAATAAGGAAGTTTCTGCCTAGAACTAGATTTTTTAGTTCATAGACAGTTAAATTTTGCGCCCGTAAATGCTATTTATTCCAGGGTTTTTCCCTGTTTTTCATGAATCAATACCGCAAACTTGAAAAATTCTCAAATAACAGAAAAAAACATAAAAGTTCAGTTCCATTGCAATTCACTCTATTGTGTCTTGCGATGTAGTCTCTCCTCTCTCCGGTCTCAGGATTATGAAAATTTTCCCCAGACCCCCTATGCTGAAGTTATCCTGCATCCTTAACAGACCCCCCCCCCAATGTTTCATTGGAAGCTGTAAACACAAACGTGACGGCCGATGAGGAAATTGATAAGACGGATAAATAACTTTTGCTATACTTCGTTTCACTGCGCAACGAACCGTGGCATATTACGCGCGTAAAGAACGGCTTTCCAGACTCACTATTTTACGCACATTCGAAAAAACTTTGTTTAAATTCAAACAAGAAGAAGAAGATCAAAATGGCAAAAGGTTTACACCCTACACCGGAGTTCGATATTTGACGAGAAGTACGGCCAAATACAGTTAATACCAATTCCCTCATTATACTGAACTATATCATCCGTCTATTGTGACATTGAAACAGAATTCCGGATAAGATAATACCTGCATGGTTCTCGATTTTAAAATACCAATTGATACAACGAACTAAATTGTTTTAAAACCAAACTGCAGTTCCTGTATCTTTAGATAAATTCCTTAATTATTACTAATTAACTGATGTAGAAGAAGGAAATCGGGTACAGAATGACATTATGTACATGTCACTCCGAGTGACGAACCAAACCGGGTAACCAGAGAAAACTCTACTTGGCCCGGCCGGGATTCGAACCCGCGACCTTCGGTTTAATAGTTCGACGCTCTACTAACTAAGTTACAGGTCAAGTTGGGAGCTGGTCGCGAAATGACATTACTTTGCTTATTCATACTTCGAAACAAACTAGTTTCTCAAGTATCGAGACATAATTCAACTCTTATCCAGATTTTGAAATAACTGATGTTAGAGAAGGAACTCGGGTAGAGAATCATATTAGATACATGTCACTCCGAGTGACGAATCATACAGGCAAAGCAGAGAAAACTCTATTTGGTGCGGCTGGGATTCCAACCTGTGACCTCAGGGTTGCTATCGGAGCTGTAGGAGAAGGAACACGGGTAGAGAATGATATTAGATACATATTACTCCGAGTGACGAATCATACCGGCGAAGCAGAGAAAACTCTATTTGGCGAGGCTAGGATTCGAACCTGCGACCTTCGATTTACTAGTTTGACGCTCTGCCAAGTGAGCTACAGGTCAAGTTGGGACTGTTGGTCGTGAAATGATATTAGTTTGTTCTTTGATATTTTGAAACTAACTAGTTGCTTCAATATCGAGACGTTTTTCCAGTCTTACCTAGATTTCCAAATAAATGATGTAGAAGTAGGAACTCGGGTAGAAAATGACATTAGATATACATCACTGGAATCCTAGCCGGGCCAAGTAGAGTTTTCTGTGCTGACCCGGTATTGTTCTTCACTCAGAGTGACATGTTACAAATATATTTCTAATTAGTTAAAAAAAATAAATTGTTAAAAAATAATGTTTGGTCATAAAATATATCATTCCGCCACTCGAAAATTGTCTTCATCATAAATATATTCATATATTTAATGCTTAAAAAGCTTCACCAACTTCTTGTACGAATTTCTACTCGAAATTACAATTTTTGCAAGGTACTCAAAAAATGAAAGCAAAGAAGGGCGCTTATTGGGCGCGGTACTATTCACTGCTCGGCATTATTCAACAAATCGTGGTCAAAGACTCAGAAAGATTTTTTCCTTATTTTATCAAATTCCTTGGACCTTATTGAGGTAACGCGAATGTGCTGAGCGCACAGATAAAAAATTGTCATGTTTAAACTTCTCACCTTCATTTTGTTTTTCTCTCTTTGGTCTTTTGATCTCGACTTTTTCGTCTTCATCCTGCGAGCTATCGGATTTTCTCTTAGGTGTCAATGGACTAAGATGTTAAATAAAAGAAATCCACGAATTACTGAAAAATATATTTATCATGAGGTGAGTTGATGGATATATTAATGAAGGGGATAAAACATAGAGAATTTTTATTCGAACTAACGAAGAAAGCTATCAAGACTATCTTGTGATTAAATGACAAAAATTTTAGTCGAAGGCGAGATTTTACATTTTCTGCCAAGCTCACTGTGGTGACGTCTGTCAATACTGCCGAATTTCACAGCAGGAAACTGGCTGTAACGGATATTATGAAGTAAAAAGACCTAAACAAATAAATTTGTTTAGGTCCTTAGTAATTCATAATATTATTTACGGGCTTTCTGTTTATGGAGCTTTGGAATCAGATCTTAGGATCGTTCAGCAGTTTTTAGATAGATGCTATAAACTCAGTTATATTCCTATACCAGTTAGTATTTAAAAACTTTTACAGAAGCAGGATGCGAGAATTTTTAATAAAGTTACTGCCTCAGAAAATCACCCTTTCAGACACTTAGTAGCAAAGAAAAGAAAAACATCCCATAACCTACGTAAGAGAAGTTGCCTCTATCCTAAAATTAACACTCAGCGTTGTAAGACTACATTTGTAAATAGGTTAATTTTTAAATATTATTTAGTATAGTTTGTACAGATTTAATTATTGATGGATTGTTCATATTTGTTGTTCAGATTTTTTCTCAATGTAACCTAGGACATGTATTTTTATCTTATGAGAGAATAAAGACTTGTGAATGAATGAATGAATGAATGAACGAACGAATGAAGGAACGAATGAATGAATGAATGAATGTACAGTTCTGTACCGACGTTGCTTGGTATCCTAAAATTCTGTTCGGCCACTTAGAAAACTGGTGAAAAGTATTTGGTGGTACAAGACCAATGTCATTGCACAGTTTACGCAACATATTGTTTCTTACTTCCGTCAGGAATTATCCGCGCGTGCCAGTTCTCCACACGATATGAGATCCTGAAACGAACCAAGTCATAAGGAGATGGTCCCATGGGGAAATTTCATCTTAGACTAAAATTTCAGAAACTATGCCTAAGAATGATATTTTCTCAAAGTCAAAGTTACGCAAAATTATCCCATGTCTTGTAACAAGACAGATGGCTCGAATTACGAATTGGAAGATCTTTCCGACTTAATTTTCCGAAAATTTGCCGACGTTATTTGGAAATATATTTGAGTATTTCATCAAAAGATTGATGTCGCAGCGCAAAAAAGACCCTAGCAAAAGTGCTTGCAACCTTCCCATGATACATCACGGAAGTATGTATATTCCGTGCAAACAACGTCGAAAATGTGAACGGCATGTCAAGCATTTCGACGTCACTGTGCCATCTGAAACATTCCACCCATGATCCCTTGTGACAATGCACAGACATTCATCAACCTTGACAAGGAAGTTATATTGTAACTGTTTCAACTAATCGAACGTTAAAGAGTTCTTAAAACGTTTGTGCAAAATCCAGTCAATTAAATTGGCATGTTTATCTTTAGTAATATCAAAAATCCGGGATCCTCAATACCTTCCAGGCTACTGAATGAATTCGACATGACAGCACTGACCTCATTCCACCCAGGAAGAACTGAAGCCTAAAAGCTGACAAATTTGCTGACTATGATGGGTTATATGAGCTTATGAAGCAGATGCTTCAGTGCGAACAGTGTTTAATATTTAGTAAGATCTAGATGAAGATGGTGGGAATGAAATCTTTCAAAGTCTTTCTCAAGACTACTCTAACCTCCAGCAAAATCTACCATTCTTTGCAGTAAAGCATTATGCCCTTTTTTACAGGAAATTCATTCGTAGGATTAAGAACGAATACAAGACTCTTTTCGTAAACGACTACCAAAACAGCCATGAATCAAAGAGTTGCGGAGAGTCACTTTAGGATACAAGGCTACTGCACAGCATTTTTACTAATTGAAATCAAGCACGTAGATGTGATACGCTGAAATTATAAATCTAGAATGCGGCTCTCTATTATTTCAAGTGATCTTTCAAATGAGACAAGCTTAATTTTCGCTTTATATGCACTTTAAAAAACTCCGAAAAATGGGTACGGGAGAGCTTTGTGAGGATGGATAGAACCCCATAATCGAAAGATATGCTGATGACAGATAATCTTGGTAATATGCGTAATCAGGATGGGGTGCCTAGGAGTAAAACAAAGAAGCTTTGGGGAAGCATGGCTAATTTGATCGTGTCTGTGGGTGACGCACGAAACCGAGGTCACCAATTCTCTGAGAACCTCAATCATACACTTAGGCAAACACAGTTACCATGAAAACTAGTGTACAAACATAGAACCAGTAAGATAGCTGAGAACAAAAAGAGTTTACAAAAGTCTAGACTCTTTACAAGAGTCTACAAATTTTTACTAACTTTGTAGTCTTTAGATAAAGTTCCAACTCCGGTGTATCAGTTTGGAATTCTTTTACAAAGCCTGAAAAAGGTTTGATTCATAAATAAATCAAGGGCATACAAATTATATTTCTCTAAACGTTTCCGGATAGTGAATCTAATAACATTGATGTAACGGGGATATTTCAAGAGAGGGGACGTAGGATAGTCGTCGATCTACTTGAGGCAAATCAAATATGTTGGATTTGTAAGGGAAAAATCATCGTTCGATTTACCCCTGTCACGTGACCAACCTGCACTTTATGTCAAGTAATTCTTTGCGCTACGCATGCTGTATGCAATCATTATATCATTTTACCTTCCTGTTAAATCTGGAAGAGAGCGAGAGTGACAATGACAACAACTAGAACAATTGATAAGTATCCAAAGAAAGCAAGTAAACAAAAATGCAAACTATGAAAACATTAGCCACTTCGCTTCCTTCGTATCCTAATTCTGTACTAATTTCATCTTCCCGTTAATTTACATTGCGTTTGCGGAGCTATAACAATTAGTTTATTCGAAGCTGCCCTAAATTTTACTGCCTTACAGTATCAACGTTAACTGACGAGATTTTACCTTGGATGATCATGTCATTACTATCCGCTGTAGTAGAGGTTGGGGTGACTGGACACGAATTCGGCGGGGTCAAAGGAAAAGCTTCCTCAAATCCTGGCCTGACAATAATAAATGAGCGGTTAGTAGAGGTCATGCTTCATGAGGCAATTTTTTTTACAACTCGCAACGCAACGTACGTCAAGTTGCTGAAGAAATTGCACGTATACCATCCTCATTTTGCAACTTGTCTCGTAACGAAAAATTGCGAGAGAAGTTGTGGGAAATGTTGAACCATCTTCTACTTCTAGCAACGCTACACGATAAGTTGCAAATTTTGCATTTTGAGATTGTAGCTTGATACTGATAAACTGTAGTACTGTTATTGATACTGCTTGATGTTATTTGATACTGTTAAACTGTTCACTGTTGTTGAATACTGATATTTGGAAGTTTCAAAGTTCTCTTGCAATGATGCAAAAACGAGCAAATCACTGCCGGACCAAAGACCAATGCATTGCAGGTTGCAGAGGGAGTTGTGAGCGTCTTATATTCCCTGAGCAATACGTAATGATCTTTTTATCACAAAGATTGTGTTCCAAGTTTTAAGAAAAATTGCCACGTGGCCTTGAGTCTCCAAATGGTAATTTCACATTGCCGTTTGCCTTATACGCTATGCTCAACTTATCCAGTACCAGTTTTCTGCTCCATATGAATCTAGATATCTTTTTTCCTTCCAGTTATGCATACTAGGCTTTCCTCGCTCTGAAATTCCGAAATTTGCTAACCATCAGTCTTTCGTTCAATAATGATTACTCACAAGATTAATGACTACTCACAATTCATAACAAGGGTTGTTGCTTTCCAAGAATTGACGGAACTCAAAGAAGTCTTCCTGTTCGTTTGTCATTTCCTCTGCTTAGAAAAAATAAAAACAACATTAAATTTAGACTGTAAAGTAAACGAATATCTGAACCATAATCAACAGACTTCCAAAAAATAATAAAAGTGGTCGGATTGTAACCGAATACCGCTGGAATGCATCAACTGCAGACATTAGGTCAAAATTTGGATGAGAGACACAACATGTCACTGTGTACATTTTAATAAGCCCATTGGGGTTACTTTACTATGAAACCCTAAGGGTTGGTGCTTAATTCGGAGGAGGGCGCTTATTTGCAGGTGGATGTCTATTTGCAGATGGGCATTTATCTCAAAACGTATACCTTTTACTAAAGGTGGGCGTTATTAACTTGAGTATTTTTGATATAAAATAACATTTCCAAAACATGCAAAACCTTTTTTGGTTCTTCCAAATTACTATGATTGTTTTTAATAATCACAAAACGAGCTTCCGTTCACTATGAGAAGATGG
This sequence comes from Nanipora kamurai, assembly GCA_036872915.1. NCBI lineage: Eukaryota > Metazoa > Cnidaria > Anthozoa > Scleralcyonacea > Helioporidae > Nanipora > Nanipora kamurai. The sequence continues at coordinate 38,276 of JBAHVQ010000388.1, read as the reverse complement.
TAGAAAATGCACCGTAGACTGGTGTGACGTTACGTCATTGACTATTAGCCAACAGCAAATAGTAGAATAGCCAATCAAATTTACTGAATTATGATATAAAAATGAAATGGTAAATTAGCACTAAAACGCGGTAGAAACCAGAAATCGGTAGGAATCGTCTGGCGTCAGCCAGAGTAAAATCGTCCGGCGTCAGCCAGAGTAAAATCGTCCGGCGTCAGCCAGAGTAAAATCGTCCGGCGTTAGCCAGAGTAAAATCGTCCGGCGTCAGCCAGAGTAAAATCGTCCGACGTCAGCCAGAGTAAAATCGTCCGGCGTTAGCCAGAGTAAAATCGTCCGGCGTTAGCCAGAGTAAAATCGTCCGGCGTTAGTAAGAGTAAAATAATAAAAGTTCCCCTTGTTAGGGAAGAAGTTAAATTTAACTACACTTTTTATACAACTGGAACATGGTTATCCAAATTTTGCTTACCGCTAATATACAAATAGGATTATCTATTTATTATTTGTAGGCTTTACTTTACCAGTTGAGTCAAGTCTACCGTGACAAAACCATTGAAAACCTTTATGGATTCATTTGAACTTTTTATACCAAAGTTGAGTGTTTTGTTAGCTCACAAAATGTTCATTAACTCAATACGGTCCGAGGACATTGAAAAATCACTTTGTTTAATTGCATGTCATGGTTCGTTGCGCAGTGGCATATTAGGCGCGCAAAAAAGCACTTTCCTGACGCAATTTTTAATGCAGATTTTAAAAAACACGGTTTCGAGCCCAAATCCGAAGATGAAGTAGTTCAAAATGACTAAACTTTTCATAGTATTCTGGTGTAGTATATTTGAGGGGTGGGATCGAATAGAGTTAGTCCAAGATTGAACCAACTGCCTTTTAGCTATTCGAAAGTCGAGCAACATGCCAACTCTATGAATGACAGTGTCACTACACAAAATCTGTTAGTTATTTCTTTCGTAAAATAATAAGACTGAACATGTAATACAAATTTCAGTAGACATTTGATGAAAAATTGCGTATTTGGATACCTCGGTATTAACCAAATCAGAGCCACGTACCAAACACTTAATTTAATAAAACCTGAATGAACCCGTATTTAACCTGTAAAAAGCAAACTCAGTTTCCGTTCCAGTTCGGGTTAGTTAACATGCCACCATTAAAGATGGGTTAGTTAATCCCAGGACGAACCAGAATTCGTTTCGTCCGAAGTCTAACTCGGGCATCCTCTATTCAGCGGAGAAACCGGTCTGTTTTTTGTTGCGTTATTACGGCTTAAATCAACATGATTTTGTCATATTAAGCTCTTAAGTTTATACACGTCTGCTGGTGGTCATGGCTCATTGAGACAGGGAATTACGTCTGTCAATTTGACATCTTCAATCACATTATTGACAATGGAGAAAGTTTAAATCAGCAGTCTTTACTGATAGGGGTAGCGTATTTTCGGTTGATACGATAACTGCATGGCCGTAGTAACGAATGTCAACAGCACCTGGGAATATTAGGATTTTCATTGGTAAAGTGTTTGTAACAAATGAAGAGACTCCACAAGACGTCTGGTCACACGTACCCAATTCTAATACCAATTAAACTTTAAGAGAATTATTGCTCCATAGCCTTTTCTTTGCAAGATATATAAAATATCTGTCATAAAATAGATTAACAGCACTTGAACATCTAAAGGGCTGATTACATAGCTAGGCTTACTTGTACCACGTCTGTGAAAGATTGTTTGAATTAACTTTGAAATTTTCAAAAGCTAACTTAAGTATCATCGACTGTATTTTATGATCATGGTATGATCTTAATTAACGAGTCAGCCTGGCTACCTAGATCCTATGACTCCCGTAAACAGTCCCTTAATTCTTCTCCACACTTCTCAGATACAATACTTTATGATAACACGACCTCCCTTGGATTCTTCTTTTTTTAAAGTTATGGTTCCTTATTTGTACATCATAATCGTCTGATGTAAAATCCGTATATCCAAGTCAAGAATGTCAACTTCTAACCGGTTTGTTTATTTTTGTATGTTTACATAAAATTAATCCTGATCTAACTTTGTAATCCGAGAACCACAACAGAAGATGGGGGAATTGCAGGGAATGTTTAATCAGTCTTTTGTCTATCGTTATATAGTAATCAAATGTTACAATAATTTGCTTAGAATTTTTGAAACACCACGAACTTTAGAAAATTTATAAAAAAGTCTATGATGGTTTATTTTGAGAAGTTTTATTTGGGGAATGTTACAACGGAATTGAGATTGATTGACAAATTTTTCCATAGATGAAAGAGACTTTTCTTTCCGAAAAACATAATATCAGGCCTGGACCACTTCCTGTTGTGTTATACTCGAAGGGATTGTTGAGAGCTGGTTTTAATTCTAATAACAAAGAAGAGGAAATTACTGTATTTGACTACATACTGAACCGGAGCGTTTTTGTTAATCGAGGACAGCATTACTAGCGTTTGACTGGCTAAACACTTGAAGATAAGTTTGTACAAACCAGAAAGTTAAAAATCATGCCTTTTATTCAACAATAATCACACAACCTTCATTTATCGTTTGACGCATGAATTAGTCAAGTTTTTCTGGTTCATTTTTTCCCGATTCAGTTCATCCTAAGCTTGTTTTTTCAGCACTGCCTTTGATTAAGTATTTGAACGTGTTCGTCGCGTCACAAGCTTGCCCTTTTTCTGACGTTTAGGTAAAATTTCGTTCACGTAAAATTTATCTTTGCCGTTTTTACTATAAATAAGTGATCGCATTGGTCCAGGTGAACTTAGTGCTTAATTTTACTGGTGTTTTTCACGATTACAAATAGTCCTTGTCGCTTCTGGACATCGGCAACTTTGTTAAACAATAAAAACACAACTGAAATCAAACTTTGATTCTGCTCAGTCCTGTGACATTACCTTTACTAATCCAATAATAAATCCTATTTCAAAGTTTCGTTGTCCACTAAGCTTTAGTCATGAATAACGTCTTATTGACATTATTTTGCAATTCATTTGTAATTCTTTTGTAACTTTGTAAGAAAACTAATCTTTCAAATCTCTTACGCAGCAATTAGGCAAGGAGGTTAATTATTATGACCGTAAAAGAATATTAGATTAGATGCCATTTGAGTGTGGTTTATACATGGTTAACTTCTTTGTGACTGAGGGCTCTCCCCTTGACAAGTAAAATTGTCTCCTTCGTGACTGCAAAACGAGCCACCTGACCGAAGTTTCGTGGTTCGAAAAAGAACCAGTAGACTTTAGTATTTTACTCAGGATAACTCCAGTTGAAAGCAGAATGGAGGTGCTAAGGGACTGGCGAACTCTATATAATTCTGGCACGAAACATATCAACCTATAAACATATCAAGAGCTTTGTCTTCTTGTAATTTTGATATTTCTACAGTTCCTGAAGATATGCAATGTGATGTAAGGTCAATTTAATAACCAACCGAAGGCATTAAGCAAGATTGTACAATTTTAAGTCGTAGTATGAACTATTTTATATGTCTGTACTGCCTATTTATGATATGTTTATGTTTGCTAGAATTTTTGCAATTTGCGGTATATATATATGTATATATATATGTATATATATTGGGAAAACCTTAGGTATCATGCCTGGTACAATTATAAAACTAATGAAGTACAACTTCTTCAGCAAATCTATTTTATTGAAAATTTATTCCAAACGTTTTTCCGATTAACGCTTCATCAGCGGAATGAAAGCTGTGCTTTAAAACTCTACTTTATATATATGTTAATATATAAATTCATAAAACAGATGTCGTCTTATGCAAGTTGTGATCAGTCAACCACCGTGTTTGTATGAGTCTATGCAAACACGGTTCTGACATCACCATTATTCGCCACGATGTATTACGCCATCGCACCCTATCACACGCCATCCTTACAGTAAGGAGAGTTTATGGTTTGATAACAATTATGAAGAATGCTATTGCCCTGTTTATTTTACTTATTTTGTTCAAGTTATTTTATGAAAGAAATAGAAACCGGTTGGCCTTGTTTGCATGGCCTGATACAAACACTCGTAAGAGATTGAGAGAACTCTTAAGCAGCTGTGCTTTCGAGTTCTCCCAAACTTTTAGTCGTGTTTGCATCAGGCTATGCAAACATGGCAAAACGGCTTCTATTTCTTAATTAAATAAGTTTACAAGCAAGAGTAAACACTCTGATATCATGAATGATTGTACAGGGAGAACTCTGGACATTTAGGAACTTTTAATTGCATAGATAGATAGATAGATAGATAGATAGATAGATAGATAGATAGATAGATAGATAGATAGATAGATAGATAGATAG
>JBAHVQ010000388.1:21839-33841 GCA_036872915.1 Nanipora kamurai | reverse complement strand
TAAGCTGCGCTGAAGGTGCTTGCGCTTGTTATCAATCAACTGTGGAACACAGCCCCCTTTTCGTTTAGTTGGACCATGTATGCTAGTGCTTCCAGGTTCTCTTTCTTGCCCTTCTGCACCATCACCTACTAGATCATTCTCTTTGTCAAGTTCCTCTTCCATCAGTATTTGCTGGTCAATTGCATCAGTTCTTATTTCCTCGTCGCTACTGTTTTCATCCTCCAAAAAAGCATCCCCATTAACACCATAGGAAAGAGGCCTAGTGTTAGCTGACCCAAACCACATCAAAATAAGTTTATCATAAAATTCATAAACGATTTTCCCGCTTCCGCTTCTTCGGCCTGCAAGTACTGCTTTAGCAAAATTTTGTCTTATCTCCTTGACTTTTTCCATTATTCGCTTTGTTCCCTTCTCAATTAGCTCTTTAGACTTTTTGTGCTGCATCTTAGATTTAGCTTGCTCTTCCCTCAACATCTGTTCAAAATTACTGGGCAAAGGAGTTGGTACACGAGGTCCAAATAGCGATATTTCATGCTTGTAAACAGTCGCCATAGCTAAGCGAAGCTCTTTGTACTGTATTGGTTTGTCTGCGTCGAAATCGAGATTTTTGTAAGTCATCGAAGATTTGTAATCCAACAAAGAGTCGATTAAACGCTCTATCATATCCGTCTCCCATCTAAACTGTTTTCGTTGGGTTTTTTTGCCAACTTTTCTCTCTTGGTCTGAGACAGAATTCGACGTTTCACACACTTCAGCCATTTTGCTTATAGGTAAACATAAGTCATGCGCATGCATGCATTAAAATTCATCCCGGCAAGCGGGCCAGCCCGCTTGTCCATATAAACCCACGGAGATTTTAGCTATATTTTTTACTATGCGCAAGATCTCGCTTACCGGGCGGGCCAGCTCATTCGCCATATAAACAGCCCCTAAGAAGCGTGGGGTCATTATCTAGTAATTTGAATTTAGTTTGGTCATTAATTATACTTAAGCAAGAGTTCCCATATACCTTTCTGTCCATGATAACTACTCCATTGCCTTTATTATTCCTTATGTTCTTTAGAATATGGTGCTTTTTGAGGTCGGATGGTGAAGGACGATATGATGAAGCGTAGGTTTGTGCAATGTAAACCAATTCGTTCTTGATGGCATAATGGATACATTCAAATGCTGAGAAGATATCAGCGTCATTGAGTTTCGGAGGTTTGATCTCAAAAGAAAACGACATTGATTTGCACAAGTGGAACAGTCAAATGGTGATGGAGAGCTGTAGCATGGCACGTCAAAGTTGTCTCACAGTGAAAATAGCTTATTCACTCATTTGCCTTAATCCTTAAGTCAAGCAGAAGCGATCTTGAAAGATTGTCAATATTTAATTGACTAGATGCGTGGTTACAAAGATATGCATATCTCGTAGTTGATTATTTTTTAAATAATCAACTATTGAGGTATGTCTATTTTTGATAACAAAAAACTATGGAAAAATGGAGAAGATGGTGTCCAAGTATCTCAGATACTTAAGTATTTTTTATGACACTTGGCTATTGAGGTCTGCCTATTTTTATCACCAAGACAGAAGGATAAAAAAAAATCGAAAACTACAAGAATTAGGAAAATAATTTATAATTTCCTAACTCTTGTAGCTTTTGAATTCAACCAACTCCTCAAAGAATCCATGTGAGTTAAAAATTTTGTTAAACAATTGTACTACCAGAAATACAAATTAAATTTTTTATGAACCTGTGTTTTCTCATCACGTCTTATTACTTTGTTCCATTTTGCTAACCACTTTATGAATCTCAAGTTTTTCTTTCCCAAAATCCAAATTGGTAACATGATCACAAAACATCAATTCAACCAAAATATGTAACTCGTATCCCTCAAAATAAAACAATACTTGAACAACATTTGGTGGTTAAGGTTTCCAACTGCTTATAGCATTAGCAAAACCACTTGATCGATAACGAGTTATTTCCCAATATTGGTCCTTTTCGCTTTTACAATCACAACAAAACAGGTGTATCAGCATAAAAACCACTACAAGTATAAGTCGAACGACTTGTGTAAATGTCAATAAAAATAAATATAAAAACTCCAAACATAAGTAAACCAAATAATTGAACAAAAAAAAATTACAAGTATAGGTGTCCAATTCATTTCTCCATTTGCAAGAACAAAGACTACTAAAAAAATATAGTTTGTACTACTACAGGAGGCAAATCAGTTTACTTGAATTTTCCTTCTGTAGTTTTATAAATTATAAAATGCCATTTACAGCAAGTAACAAACCATGGAAAAATTCAGGAATACCACCAGTAAGTACATGCCCAATCCATTGATTACATCCCATGAAAAAGTTGATTGCTGTGATGTTGAAACATTTTTGCATCTAGCCATTTTTTTATTACCTGTCCCTCTACCCATAGTATTCGTTAGCCCTCTTATTATCCCTGTAATAGAACCTATGCTTTTTTATATTTTAGACCTTGCATAAATTTTATCAACTGTTTTTTTGATAGTTTCTCCATTTTTCTCATCACGAAAATGATTGAATAAAAACAACACTCAACAAATGTTAAAAAGATGTTTTTCTTCACTTAACGAATTAAAATTTTTATTACATCAGCACCCCACCACCAAAGGCCCAACCTCCTGATTGATTTTTATTTTTGTCTTCACTTACCATAATTTTTACGTTTTTTCTTTGTTTTAATCTATACTTCTTTTGGTTAGACATTCGTTAAATAATTTCACTATAAAATAATACAACTCTCTAAGGTAGATTTGTCTGGACTATTCATCATACGAATTTAATAAAATAGTGGATGTGTGAATGTGCTTTAACCCAAAGATGCACCGCCATCAACTTCATAGACAGTGGTGCTTCTTGGGGTAAAGAATGTTCTACAAAAAGGAAACCAGGTGAGAATATTAAATAAATTGTTAGGCTGTTCCAAATTTCTAGAAAGAATTTGGGAATTTTAAACCAATTTCTTATTTTTTTTTTCTTACAGGTCTGAAAAACCAGCAGCAAGAAGAATTTGGTTCTACAAATCTGAAACTGAACAACTACTGGGTACTATTTATTTATTAATAATTGTCTTCAATTGTGTGTTCAGTGCTACAAATGTAGGAAAACATGAGCAAAGAAAAAGAAGTATGAAATTGTTATTAAAAATAGACATTTTAAATAAACGACAACTCTTTTTATTTTAAAAGCAAACGTGTTTCAGCATACCTATGCCATCTTCAGTGCGAAGTGAGTAAAGTATTTACATGCAAGATGATATATAGTGTTACATGATACTTGATACAATAATAGACTAGAATGATGGAAGCTATTTACAGTAGTGATGCATAAATTATTGCAAGTTGAAAACAGTGTTAACGTGCTGTATTTGTTTGTTGAGATCTGGTTTAAGTTTCTTAATATAGAACGCTTCTTTAAGTTTTAGAGAGAAAGGAGAGTGAGCAGTGTCTAATATATAAAAGCAGGATTGTGAAAAGTTAGTTTTGCAGTGAGGTGACGAGAGGAAGTGTTTATAGATGTGAGTTTTTGTCGGAAACGGTGTGTTCTTTAATCCTTGTGGATAAATGGCGAGTAGTTTCACCAATGTAGCGAGAATTACATCCCGCACAGGAGAATTCGTAAACCACATTAGATTTTAGAAAAGAAGGAATAGGATCCTTAAAGCTGAAAAGGTTTTTGTTTTTTTAAAGGATGAGGATACTAATTTGATGTCTAAGTCTGTGCAATAGCGTCGAACTAAATTTGCGTAGTCTTTGTTCCATAATTAGTGAATAAAAGCCAATGTACGGTAGTTTGAAATAATAAGTGTTGGGTTTGGTTGGTCTGTGTTCATCTGTAGTGTTAGTTGCGTGTGAGTTGTTATCAGCATCATACGATTTGATAACTTTGTCTATGAAATGTAAAGGAAAGGAATTGCATTTTAAAGTGTCAATAAGTGTGTTTAAGTCACGTTGGTAGCCAGTCGATGTGTTGCTGATTTTGCGTATGCGGTCAAGAAGAGTTTTAATCAATCCTGTCTTGTAATTCCGTGAGGTAAAACTAAAAAAGTTCAGTAAAAGTCTGGTGTAGGTTTTCTTATGAAAAATGGATGTCGTGCATGTGTTAGAAGTTGTGTCCTTAGTGATGAGCACGTCTAGGAATGGTAACTTGTTGTCCTGTTCTTTGTCTAAAGTGAACTTAACATTCACGTGTTGTATATTTAAATAGTTAAAAAACGATATGGCGTCATTTTTATTGTTAAAAATACAAAATATATCGTCTACGTAGCGTCTGTAAAATAGTGCGTTAGGTCCGTCATAGTTCGTAATCCAATTCCGTTCATGGTAACCCATGAAAAGATTGGCCAGTAGTGGTGCCAGTGGGGAACCCTTCGCAACCCCGTCAGTTTGGTCGTACACTAGTCCGTTAAATAAAAAATGTGTTTGGGATGTGGCAATGAGGAAAAGATGTTTGAGGTCGTGTCTGTTAATGGGTACGTTAGGTTGGTGCGAAAAAATGAGATCTAGTGCCATGTCTATGGTTTCAGTTAAAGGAATGTTAGTGAAAAGGCTTTGAACGTCAAAAGAAACCATGTAGTTGTTAATGTCTTGGTTATGAAGTTCGTCAACAAAAGTAAAGGAGTCTGTCATTGTGTAGTCGTTAGGTATGGCAGGGTTAAGTAAAGAGCACAAGAACTTAGAAAGGTTGTAGTTATAAGAATTGATTGACGAAACTATAGGTCGGAGAGGAGGGGGCGTATTGGCATCTCTATGCTTATGAAGTTTAGGAAGACTATAAAAGCGAGCTGGGTGCGAGCTCTAGGGAAAATATTTGAGTAAGCATTGTGATCTATGGAGCCTTGTCTCTTAAGTTTTCTGAGGAAGTGTTGTAACCTGCCCTCTCTAAGAAGCGTGGGGTCATTATCTAGTAATTTGAACTTAGTTTGGTCATTAATTATACTTAAGAAAGAGTTCTCATATACCTTTCTGTCCATGATAACTACTCCATTGCCTTTATCTGGTATTTAGCTCTATAACTACAACCTTTCTAAGTTCTTGTGCTCTTTACTTAACCCTGTCATACCCAACGACTACACGATGACAGACTCCTTTATTTACTTTTGTTGACGAACTTCATAACCAAGACATTAACAACAACTACATGGTTTCTTTTGACGTTCAAAGCCTTTTCACTAACATTCCTTTAACTGAAATCATAAACATGGCACTAGACCTCATTTTTTCACACCAACCTAACCTACCCATTAACAGACACGACCTCAAACAACTTCTCATCCCAAACACATTTTTTATTTAACGGACTAGTGTATGACCAAACTGACGGGGTTGCGAAGGGTTCCCCACTGGCACCACTACTGGCCAATCTTTTCAATGGAATCGGATTACGAACTATGACGGACCTAACGCACTATTTTACAGACGCTACGTAGACGATATATTGTGTATTTTTAACAACAAAAATGACGCCATATCGTTTTTCAACTACTTAAACATACAACACATGAACGTTAAGTTCACTTTTGACAAAGAACAGGACAACAAGTTACCATTCCTAGACGTGCTCATCACTAAGGACACAACTTCTAACACATGCACGACATCCATTTTTCATAAGAAAACCTACACCAGACTTTTACTGAACTTTTTTAGTTTTACGTCACGGAATTACAAGACAGGATTGATTAAAACTCTTCTTGACCGCATACCCAAAATCAACAACACACCAACTAGCTACCAACGTGACTTAAACACACTTATCGACACTTTAAAATGCAATTCCTTTCCTTTACATTTCATAGACAAAGTTATCAAATCGTATGACGCTGATAACAACTCACACGCAACTAACACTACAGACAAACACAAACCAACCAAACCCAACACTTATTATTTCAAACTACCGTACATTGGCTTTTATTCACTAATTATGGAACGAAAACTACGCAATTTAGTTAGAGGCTATTGCACAGACTTAGACATCAAATTAGCATTCTCATCCCTTAAAATCAAAAACCTTTTTAGCTTTAAGGACCCTATTCCTTCTTTTCTAAAATCTAATGTGATTTACGAATTCTCCTGTGCGGGATGTAATTCTCGCTACATTGGTGAAACTACTCGCCATTTATCCACAAGGATTAAAGAACACACCGTTTCCGACAAAAACTCACATCTATAAACACTTCCTCTCGTCACCTCACTGCAAAACTAACTTTTCACAATCCTGCTTTTATATATTAGACACTGCTCACTCTCCTTTCTCTCTAAAACTTAAAGAAGCGTTCTATATTAAGAAACTTAAACCAGATCTCAACAAACAAATACAGCATGTTAACACTGTTCTCAACTTGGTTTAATCTATGCACCACTACCGTAAATAGCTTCCATCATTCTGGTCTATTATCTTGTATGTAAATACTTCACTCACTTCACACTGAAGCATGTCAATTTGGTTGAAGATGCGTCAGCTTCGAACATATTTGACGAAGAGTTTCAGAGTTGCTCAGTTTACTTGTTGCTGTCTCAGATAAGTAACAATTTTCTTGCTCTTCAGTTGATTTAATATCATCACTACCTAAGCTAACTGCATTCACACATTTTCCTTCTTTCTTTCGTTCAAGAGATGGTTTTAGCATATTTACATGGCAATGTTGTTTTTGTTTACATCTATCAGGCATAACTATTACATAGTTTAAATCACTCTCTTTTCTTTCCACAACATACGGGCCAAAATACCTAGCTTTTAAGGGTGTTCCCGGGACAGGAAGAAATGCAAGTACTTTATCACCTGCTTTGAAACTTCGATAAACTGAGTTTTTATCAAATTTTTCTTTCATGCAATTTTGGGCTGAAGCTATGTTTGCTCTAGCCAGTTTGCATGCGTTTAAAAGTTTCGTTCAAAAATCTGAAACATACTGCAAAAGATTCTTTGATTCATCAGCAAGTAGCTTCTCTTTCAGGAGTTTCAGAGGTCCCCTAACGTTATGTCTGAAAACAAGCTCAAATGGCGTAAAACCTAACAACTCTTGGACTGAATCCCGTGCAGCAAATAAAAGCAAATGAACTCCTTCATCCCAATTTTTCTCAATGACAATACATCCTAATCATGTTCTTGAGTGTTTGGTGAAACCTTTCCAATGCCCCTTGACTTAAACTGCTTGATGCCTAGCTCACGCATTACTTGTTGAAATATGCCTGACATAAAATTTGATCCTTGGTCTGACTGAATAGATTTTGGGAGGCCAAATAAAGTGAAAAACTTGGTGAGTGCCTGAACAATAGTTTTCGCTTTGATATTTCTCAAAGGTATCGCCTTCGGAAACCAAGTTGAAGCACCCATAATTGTCAACAAATATTGGTTTCCACTGTGAGTTTTTGTTAATGGTCCGACCCAATCAATTATTACTCGGCTAAATGGTTCTTCGAAGGCTGGGATTGGTTTTAACGGTGCTTTTGGAATTACCTGGTTAGGCTTACCGACTACCTGACACGTGTGACAAGTTTTACAAAATTGAACAACATCTTTTCTAAGACCCGGCCAATAAAAATGCATAATTACTTTTTGTAAAGTTTTATTTATTCCCAAATGACCGGATAGTGGAGTATCGTGTGCCAAACTGAGAATCTCTGAGCGATATGATTTAGGAAGGACAATTTGATACCGAATCGCCCACTCATCATTGGCAGAAACATCAGGGGGTCTCCACTTTCTCATTAACACTTCGTTTTTAATTAAATAACACACTGGTTCGCCTAGCGCTTATTGAAAATGGTAGTGTGTTCATGAGAATCAACGATGGTGAAGCTCCTGTATCTCATAAGATTTTAATTGGTACATCAACACAATGTTGGCCGTTGTAAAGCGATACCGAACCATCAAAGATAAATGGCTTAAATGTGTCCATGATAGGGTCAACAGCGCTCATGACCTCACATTTCTTCTCAGTACTATGAACATTCTGTTTATTATGAATAATCGGACTTTCCAATTTACGTGCTTCGTAAACACTATAATATTTAGCTTTCCGATTTGATAAAGAAATAAAACCAGTTGGTCTGTTCATTTTAAGTGTGTAGCACTCTGCCTTCATATGGCCTCTACGTTTACAATAATCACAAACTACTGACTTAAACGACGGTAGGGGTCTTGCTTTTCATGGCGTGTTTTACTGAAATCGTTCACTCGGTCTCCTCTCAGAAATTCTTTAGGTGGATATTTGCCGCGTGGAAGAGATAGCGGGCTTATTTTAGTTCCTGAATTCGAAAAATTATCTGCCAAACGTGCTGCATCACTTAACGTTTCTGGCTTTCGATCATGCACGAAAGTCTAACCTCATTACTAAGGCAATTTTAATTTTTATTCATTTATATATTTTAAAATTAATTCACGCAAACGATCATAGTTGTTTTCTACCTTTTGTGACGTGCACCAATGGTCGAAAAGTTGAGCCTTTTCTTGCACAAATTCAAAAAAGATTTTACTGCTAATTTTAGTTAAATTCTGGAACTTTTGTCGATATGCTTCGGGAACCAACTCATAACCCTTTAGAATCAGCCGTTTCACCGTGTCATAATCCGCAGAATCTTCAACAGTAAGGTTAGAAAAAAATTTCCCTAGCTTTACCGACTAGGACGCTTTGCAACATTATCATCCAACTTTTCTTAGGCTGGTGACAATTTTGGGCAACCTTTTCAAAATGAAGAAAGTACTTGTCAACTTCCCGTTCCTGAAACTGAAGAAATAACTCCTTGATGTATATTATTTTATTGAACAACAACGATGAAAGAGTCCTGCGATACACAATAAAATATAAGATATAGAGCTATATGTAGATGAGTAAATAAGCAATACGACGTGCAGAAAGTAAATATATAGCAAACGACTTACAATGGGTTATGTATATAGTACCACGGCGAAATAAGATAGGTAAAGCTATAATAATAGTAGATAACACTCGTAGAAGAATATCTCCAACATAAGTGATACGTATATTGCCCGCTACCTATTTGGTCAGCGTAACTAAATATAATGTACTTGGTGTACAAGGGAACAGTAATCCCTTCATCCCCCCCAGTCTGTCAAGCTAGAACAATGTAGGGTAGTATGACGGACTAAACTATGAACCGTCTATCCAGGTGCCAGTCTCAGGTTCGAAACGCTTTGGTGGGTGCCGGGCTCAACTAGGACGTGTGGCAAGGTCGTCCTGGGCAGTATCAGCGGGAGGAGGTCCACTTTTGTTGGGGCTTCAAGGTTTCGCGAGGGATCGCAGGCGGTATCTGAGGGCTCATCGACATTTTGGTGGAGGTCTGCCTTTAAGTTGGATGGTATGGGCTGTCGTACTGGACTGCTGTATGATGGTATTGGAGCAGGTGGTTGTTGCTGGATCAGTGGGGTAACTGGTGTATATCCACAAAGGAAGCGGCGATTGCGCAGGGTCAGTCTTCCCGACCCATCCACCTTCACCCGGCACTGGTCGTGACCAAGCGGCTCAGCCACCGTCCCTGATCTGTCCCACTTGTTCGGGTGAGGGACTTCTCGCTAAGTGCCAAAGGGCGAAGTGGCCTGGAGTGGGCCTTCAGTGACTTGGTGGTGTGGGACATGTGGGTCTGCAGAGCCTCTTCCTTCGCCACCCATGCCTGGCGCCATAGCGGTCGGATGTGCGGGTTCGAGAACTTCTCCAATCTGTTGACGAAGGATAGCGAGTCGCAGAGGGGGCATCCAAAGATGATTTGGGCTGGTGAGAGGTTACAGTCGCAATCAGGGGTGTTGTGGAGCTGTAGCATCACACGCAGGAAATGGTCCTGATCAAGGCATCCGGTTGGGCTGGTGTTTGACATGAGGGGGCGTTTGGCAGTTTTCACTGCGACTTCCGCTCGTCCGTTTGATTGGGGAAAGGCCACGGAAGATATACGGTGCCTAACGTTCCATAAACGCAGGAAATTTTCTGTATGGCTGGCTGTGAATTTGGGGCCGCCATCACTCGCGAGTTCGTCAGGTACTCCGAACATGGCGGAGAATGTGCAGAGGTGGCGAACCAGACCAGTTGCACCCCCTAGGTCAGTGCCTGCTGTAGAGCGTAGTACTTCTACCCAACCGGAAAGTCTGTCTCCGACGACCAGGTAATGATGTCCTCCGTAGTCGAATAAGTCCACGAATATTGCCTCGAATGGGGTGGATGGTGGTGAAGTGGCAGCTTGTGAAGGGGCGTTGTGGTTGCATTTGGTACACTTCTGTCTCATCTCCGCAATGTCCCTCGACATACCTGGCCAATACACAATGGCGCGGGCACGTTGCTCCATGGTTGAGATACCCTGGTGAGTAGCATGCAGGTGCTGGAGGACATCACAGTGCAGCGATGTGGGGACTACGACACAGTCGTGGTAAAGGAGGATGCCATCTTGCGCGTAAATTGATTCGCAGATGTGCGAGATGCATGCCAGCGCAGGGTTGCGGCTGTGGATGGGGCAGTCGTTCTCGATGAGATCTAGGTGACCCAATGTTGGGTCGGCCTTGGTCTCTTGTGAGAGGACCGACCATGAGATGGATCCAAGTTCCTGAGCATCACCTCGGATAGAGGCCATCAATGCGGTCTGAGCATGGCACGTCAGGGGACGTGTGTGGCTCCCTGCAGCCATTGATGATCGATTGGGTGGCCCTAATGGTTTGACGTGGCGGCGTTTGCAGGTCGCCGTTGTCGTCATTGGCATCACTGTCGGTCTTGTCGTTGGAGGGGAAGTCCTTAGGCAGTAGGTCGAGATTGAGAAGTGAAGCACAAGATAGATACATGTCTTGGACTGAGCTGCTGATGTATACCATAGAATGGCAAGACAACCCCCTGCCAGTGTGGCTAGTTGTCGTAAGCCTGGCAAAGAACGCACCGTCAATCGTGATAGGGGAATGGTTGGCGGCAGCCAGACTGAGGGTGATGGGATGTAGGTCAGCATGCGAGAAGCCGCTGGCAAGGAACGCCTCGAGGGACCACAAGTCGGACTGGGCACCGGTATCTGCAATGGCGGAGACCTTCATTGGGATCGGCTTGTCTTGGTTGTGGTGGTGCTCACTTGTCTCGGCTAGCTTGTCCACAGAAATGGAGATTGACATTCGTGGTTGGTCTTTCAGTTGTGCTCGCCTCCACTTGCCCTTCGTGAAAATGTGGTGCCTGAGTGCTGTTTGTGACGGCTTGCCGACCGCCCCATGTAGCTTGGTAGCTCGACGACGACTGCGACGTCTGCATCGTTGACCACGACCGGGGGGTCCACCAGCTTGGACTGACGCGATCTGAGAGATTGGCTCAGATTCCACCGCTTGGGCTTCCCCTTCTACATCAGCGGGCTGTTGGCGCTTTTGACGTCGACGGGCTCGGTAGCAACTGATGCAAATTTGGCGCGGTTTCGTGTTCCAACCTCGGGCTCCCTCGGTGAACAGTTTGAAGATGTTCCCGCAATCTGGACATGCGGCTTCCTTGGTCTTGTCCACTTGGGGCGGGCTTGTGCTGGTGTTGGCAGAATTTTTCCTCAAACACTGTAGCGATGACATGGCCGACAGTGTTGACGATGGTAGCGCATTGCGGGCCATCTCCTTACCTTCAACGAGCACTATGACATCGTTCACTGGCTTTTCCAGGATGCCAGGTACCCCGAGGATTTCGCGTCGTATCTCTGCATCATAGATACCGTTGAGGCGGACGTCACAAATATGGTTGGTGTAGTCGATGTTCTTGCTGCACTCGCATGACGTTTTGTACTCGCATGTCTCAGCCTTGCCCTGGATCCTGGCGGTGAATGCACGGAATGTTTTGTCGCGTTCCTGGCGTATCTGGAGCAGCTCGGTACGTAGGACGTGTGTGGCAACTGGGATGACCGCTAGGGAGCGCATCGATACGAGTAAGTCTGGCAGGATTCCCGAAGCGGCGTTCGGTTTCGCCTTCAGAAGTCTGTCTCCGAGGTCAGAACCAGCACATTGAAAAAGTTGTGAG